>VXAL01001864.1:67634-78639 GCA_013399475.1 Chauna torquata
CCGTGGTACACCATGGGCTGCAGGGGGACAGCCTGCTCCACCATGGGCCTCACCACAGGCCGCAGGGGAACTTCTGCTCCGGCGCCTGGAGCACCTCCTCCCCCTCCTTCTTCACTGACCTTGGTGTCTGCAGGGCTGTTCCTCACTCCTCTCACTCCCAGCTGCTGTTGCGCAGCAGTTTTTTTCCCTTCTTAAATCTGCTCTCACAGAGGCGCAAACAGCATCGCTCATTGGTTCAGGTCTGGCCAGCGGTGCGTCCCTTTTGGAGCCGGCTGGAGCTGGCTCTGATCTGACATGGGGCAGCTTCTGGAATCTTCTCACAGAAGCCACCCCTGTGGCCCCCCTGCTACCAAACCTTTACCACATAAACCCAATACAGGGGGGACAGTGTTTTCAGTTTGCTTTTAGTTTCTCACCGCTCTAGTCTGTTAGTGCTAGGCAATAAATTATATTAATCTCCTTATGCTGAGTTTGTTTTACCTGTGGCGGTAGTTGGTGAGCAACCTTCTTGTCCATATCTCAACCTTTGAGCCCTTGTCCATCGTATTTTCTCCCCCTCTTCCTTTCAGGATGGGGAGTGGTGGAGTTAAGCTGCCCAGCAGGCTAAAGCCACCACAGTGATGTGTAGAAAAAGGCAAAGTGTTGATATCATTGATGTCTGCTGCTATTTTGAAGGTACAAAGTTGTTAACAGGGAAGCATGTGTTTAAGATACTGTTCAGGTAATTAATGAGGACTATGCTTAAAATAATTTGCATGGGTTTTTTGGTGCCTTTTTGTAACTTTGATTTGCCTGTTGGCTTGTTCTTTACCACGGCATCTTCTTTGACACTCCAAAAATGTTTATTTCAAAACATAAGTCTAAAAAACAGTTCAAAAATTTGCATTAGGAATTTAGCTTGTGAATGATTATTTCATTGCTTTATGGTTTAGCAAAAGTGTCAGAAAATGGAGATAAGCCTAAATGGATTAACAACTTTCAAACACAAGCTTATATTTGAAAGTTGATTTATCTACAGAAATAGAAGATTTTGAGAGGTGAAAAATAACTGTGAAATGTAGGGGAAAAGAAAGGTACAATCCCATAGGACAGGGATAGCCTAGAAAAATTAAAATTGCTACTTCTTTTATCCAAATCTTTGCAGTACCATGTCTCAAAAGCAACTTATTTAAGTCTCCTTAGACTTTCAGTTGGAAGCAGATTTCATAAAAACATGAGCATAAAATGGAGTTAAAAGTGGGAGGTTGTTTGTTTGTTTGTTTCCATGGTGTAGAGAAAAATAAGTTTGTCCTAAATTAAAAGCAGCTATTTCTTACTACTACAGGTAAGATTTTGATCTTTCAGTTAAAAGAGTGCAACATAGAAAAACCTTGGACTTGATGATCCTCATGGGTCCCTTCCAACTCAGGATATTCTATGATTCTATGAGTTTTTACACTGTACCAGAAAAAGAACAAGACATGGCAGAGGATGGAGATAGAGCAGAACAAGTAGGAGTGTGCATGGTCTCAGCAGTGGCTCCATCAGTAGCATTTTGCCTGCCTTACCTGTGGAAATCAGATTGAACAAAGCTTCTGAAGCAAATAAACCCACTAAACTCTGAGTCAAAGAATAACTTTCTGGCAACTAACCCATACCTCATAGGGAAATGAGCAAGTGTGTTACAACAAGGGCAGTAAGCTGGCCTGAATCAGAAATCAAAAATGGTTCCTCTCTGGAGTTCAAACAGATTCCTCTGACATCTCTCCACAACACAGAAATTATTCTGACACTTAAATGTGCGTAAGTAAATAAGCTTACTGTATTTTTGAAGTCTTTTGGGGTCCTCTTCTCCTCTTTGTCAATAATCAGTGACATCTTACCACCTTTCGCCTATAACTGCCTGCTTAATTAAAAAGCAACTTCCTTTTCAAGATAGGCCTATCATCACACCATGCCAAAGCCTCTTCTTCCTTTTCTCTTCTTTTTTTTCTCTATTTTTTGATAAGGAAATTATGATTCAGTATTAATACTAGTTCAGCTGAGTGGGAATAAGACCACATCGTTAGGAATGGCTTGCTTCACTTCAGACACCACTGCATTGATTGGCATACTTACTACAGCCTGAAGATGCTTTCATTTGTACAACTGTGTTCATCTAAGTCATAGCAGATAAACTATAATTTATCAGGAAACCTAAAGAACAGATTAGCCTCCCATTCTTCCCTCCCCTGTCACCTTCCCACCACCCCCAGTCAAAGGGCCACAACACACCGCAGATGGTGTTAATTGATGACCAAAAATGTTTGAACATTTTCCTTTTCCTCTTTCTGCCTCTGTTTTTCTTGCCTTTTCTGCCTGAACTATGTCATTGCTGAAGAAAAAGGATGTCTCAACCTGAGGAGCCAAAACTGTGAAGTGGCATTGAAGCAAGAACACATCACCTATGAACTGGCAGAGAGGGATGTGTACTGCATACTTAACAGTACCTGCAGAGAATCCACAACAAGTGCTGTACAAACATGTTATAAAGGGAGACAGTCCCATTCCCACAGAAGATACAACTAAAAGTCTCTCCTGTCTTTCTTTTGCTCACTTTTCTATGGCTACTCTAATTAGGATTCTCCTGTTCCTATTGATTTTCCCTGTTGTCTTTCCACTCTTCTTCTCGGGTTTCTTAAAATAAAAAGGAAAAGATACCTTCAGACAGCTTTTTAATAGTTCCTGCTCCATTTGAAGTGTCTCATTATGGAAATATGGAGCTAGTATGTTTTGGTCAGGCTTTACCATGGCAGACCTCAAGCAGGAGGGAAAAAAAAAAAAACCTGTTTCCATGGAATCTGATGTAGTCTTGCTTCATGGCAGGACTGGGTTGCAGGGTCTTTGTGTCATCCTCTGAAATGTAAATAAAAGCAGACGAGGAATAAGGAATGAGTGTGTAAGCACGTAATGAGTTAAAAAAAAATCAAATGAATCATGAAATGGGATTATAGGCAAGAAGAATAAGGAAGGGGCTGCCTGTAGGTTACACCAAGGCTGCAATTTCAATCATATCAAGGTTACCATTAGTAAAAGTGTACAGAGTCTCTGTCCACAGCTAGCACAAGAGGCAAGTGCTGTAGCCATGAAATCTGCCAAAATTTTCATTTGCAGAAAGTACATAATTGTTAATGAGTCTAGATGAGTGCTTTTAGGAATGAAGCTGCTTTTATCTTGCCGAGTAGAATTGCACTGAAACAACTTCTTTTGTTACCCCTTCCTACTTCCCCCACCCCCTCAAAAAAAAAACAAAACAAAAACAAAAACAAAAAAACAAACAAAAACAAACAAACAAACAAAAAAACCACCTGATTTTAACTATCTTTGCAACTTGCAAGGAGGAGTGAAGAAGTACATTTTGAAAAACATACTCAGTACCTCTGCAGGGAGCTTTTAGCAGATGAGAGACTACACATGGATGTTTTCAATGGTAAAAACTTCTGATCAGTTCTTTAATCCCAAAGCTAGCAGCCAAAACCTTCAGCTTTCAGGAAGAGAAGGAAAAAGCCGGAGGCTGAAACACAGGGCTTTTGGCTTACAAATGCTTTTCTATTGAGATTACTGGGGAAAAAATAGAAAAGTGTTTTAAAGATTTAAGTCTTTAGTGTTCTGCAGTCTTTATGCTAAGTTCTGGGAAACATCATGAGTGTACTGGCTGCCAGAAATATTGCATGCTAGCATGTGATTGAACAGATGAAATATATGACCTCATATGGTCAATTTATATTGTCAAGAACAGTACAGCTTTAATCTGTAGGTCTTCATCTCTCTTGATCCCTGAGATGTGTCATTGACAACAGTTTACATATCAGAAAAGCATCTCAGCTGAGAAAAGCAGATTTGGAAGTAAAAGGAGGTGTGATTTGATGTGCAGAATGATCCAGGTCATGGATACCACAAGAGTACATTACAGGAAGCAATGAAGAAGTGCTAAGCAGCTCATTTTGAGGCACTGTGGTGAAAAAGCCAAACTAGGGGAAAAAGAGGAGATGAAAGATGATAGCTTTTGTCTCCTTATGTTAGACAGCTTGAGAGCTCTATTGGCAGAAGGCTTGCATGGTAATATAGGTCTATGAATACTCTACCTTTGGAAATATAGGTCTATGAATACCTCTGGAAAAAGGGTTTCTTAGGGATTTTTAGCTTGTGTTCAATTTTTTTTTTTTTTCCTACATCCTACAGAGCAGATAGCGGACACTTTTTTTTTCAGGAATAAATATACTTGCAGGCTTTAGAAACATATGTGAATTAAAACAATGATTTAGTAGAAATTTTTTTGCACAAAAATCATACCTTTCGGTTAATTTTTCCACTTCATTGGTCATAGTTCATTTTTCTAAAACTAGGAGCTAGTGTGTTTATGGACAATTTTTTGTTTCCTTATAGATCACATGTATTCTTTAAAGAAAAAAAAAAAAAATTGTGTTCCTGGTGCCAGATTCTGAGTCATCCACATATGCATGCCATTCAGTTACCTGCAAACGTGGTGGACTAAGCATGTTTATTGTGTAGGGCTTGAATATATCATCAAGCACCTCTTTCAGTAAAAGGACAATTCTGACTGTGCCTGCATTTCAGTTAACTTCCCCTGTGTCTGTTTACCACAGCTCAGTCTGTTGCACTACAGTGGCTGTTCTTGTAAGCACTGCATATGCTTCTATGGCAATATCCTCAGAAACAACAAAAAAAAGAATAAATGACACTGTCAGTCAAGGTTTTTGATTGAATGAAAAAAACTGTAGGAACCTTTGATATCTTGGAAAGAAATTCCTGGGATACTAGTGCATCTGTCTAGGAAAACAACATTGTTCACTTACCAAGGATGTTGCCTGTTACTTATTGATCTGTTTTAGGTGAAATAAAGTTATCTCAAAATATCATTCTGAATATCAAATTTTGAAGAGTCATCAAAAGAAAAACTCTTAAATTCTGTCAAATTCTTCCATGTGCAACTAGAAATTGGATGAAAGAACCTTTTAAAACTATTTAAATCCCATGTTGTCATGCTAGAACTGAAAATCAGTTTTGGACATGATTCCTATCTGCCCTTAAATGAAGGGAGGTTGGTTGTGGCTCACAGTCTATTGTCCCGAACTGGGTATCATGACCTTTGTGTTAAGAGAAACAGTATCTTGAAGGCAGCATCTTTCACCTGTCAAGAATAAAGGATTAATTTCTTGACCACATAGAAATCAAACCTTGAGGAAAAGTTCCAGTTAAAAACCTTACTGGCTTTGGGAGCAACTCCCAAGTAAAGCTTTATACTACTGTTTTAAATCTTTTAAAATCATATCAAGTCAAGCACTTCAGAATATACTGTGAAGAACAATGTTACTTTGGCAAAGGAATGAACAAAATACAATTAAGCTAGCAGTAAGTCTTCTCCATCTGTAATATCTATATTTTTTTAGGAACTATAGAGGGGTTGACTTGCTCAACTCTTATTCTTTCCATCTCTTGTCTATAATTAGAAATACTAAGTAGAATACACAAGTTGACGCTTCAAAAAATAGGATAGAAAAAATAAAAATGGAATTTTATGTAAAGATAGAGGCAGATATAGTCTTTGAAGGTAACAGCAATCCTTCTGCTATTAGGGGAGCAACAGGGTTTTACTTCTCTAGTATTTCTTGCTCTGTATTATCAGTGGGGAAATAGCAGAGTCCTTTAAAGCAAACTCAGTTATAGCTGTAACTTTTTCTCTGGGGGAACAATTCTCTGACTTTTCTGACAATGCAAAGAAACTGTAGCAGAGGGTAAGCTTCATGGATACTGGTGTGCTATATCATATTGTTTTACTCAGTCAATGGGATTTTCTTTCCAGTCAGTTAAGTACTTGCATAGGTTTCTAAATACGACTGTCACATGAGGAACATATAATACACAAGGTGGATAATAGGCATGGCTTAGAAACATAATAATAATATAATACACAACCAGGAGTCATTACTTTTTGTGTATGGAAGATGGTATTTCATTAATTATAATGAAAATGAAAGGTTTTGCAGTCTTCTCTGAAGTAAGAAACATGGCCTTAAGCTAAATCAAGAGATCCTTTGAATACATCGGCAGTACATTTCTTCTGAAGCAGCTAAATGCAGTCAATTGGCAAACACATGCTGCCATAGCAAGCAAATTTGTAATCCATCTCATGGTTAGAGCATGAACTGATGTTGCGATGTAGGCCCCAAAGCACATAATCACAGAGTAAATCCTCATTGACTTGAAAATATCCTTTTTTTCACTTTCGCCTTTGCATAGTTGTGCTTTTGGGAGTAGGTGAATCTGTTTGGTACATGTAGACTCTGCTATGTCAATTACAATTTTGTATTCTGTTTGTGGGTAAAACTAAAGAATCTGTGTAGTAGCTTTCTTGAAAAATAGAAGCTATGGAAGGATCTACTGTCTCTGACTTGCTTTGAGAGCATCACTTGAAGTGCTGAATCATCACCCAGACAACAGTTAAGTACCTATTTTGTGAAGCCCATTATGTCTAAATACAGGATACTCCTTCGCAGCAGACTAACAGATAATCAGATGTCTGGTTTTTGTAGCCCTTGAAGAGAAGCTTATTTCTCCATGTCAGTTGAATCTTTAATTACTAGCATGTACATGCTAATGATCTATTGACTAATCTTTGCAAGAAAGAGATCAGTGAACATTATTTGATTTTCAATGATTGCAAGAAAGAGATCTCAGCATGACATTGGAGTCCCTTAGCTGCTTTCAGGGTCAAGTCTTATGATTGGAAAGCTAAAAAGCAGGCCAGAAAATGGCTTTTTCTCAAAGAAAGTGTCAGGGCAAGGGGGAAATTCTGAAGAGGTTTTCCTATAGCAAATTCCAAGTTCAAAAAAGAAGGAAAATAATGCTAATCTTGAAATTCCACAGGGATACTTTGGAGGAGTTGCACCATGAAATCTGCCTGGCCCCTTTCATTGGGAGACAGCTTTCCTAGGCATTTACCATGTTTCATCCTCTCCCCTTCTTCCAGCATGTCATGATCGATAACATCTTGGCTGAAGAACCTGCTCTATAGAAGAGATTGGGTGCTGAAATAGTTGAACTAAGGCTCCTCTGTAGCACAAGGACAACTTACTCAAATAAAAATGATAAGGGATTGGATGCTCTTTTTCTTGGCAAGCCTTCTTTGAAAAGCAGGTGCTTTCATATTTTGCTTCAAAGCAATTTCCACAGAACACTTTGACTGTCTTCTTTAGGAAGTGACAAGTATGTTAAATCTGTTATTGGAAATGACTGTACTTAGAAAATAACTTACTGTTTGCCTTAAACTCCATTTAGAAATGATATATTTTAAATATTTTATTTCACATTACCTTAATTCTCTGGCTTACATTCTTCAAACTGATATGTTTTCATATAAAACGAGTATCTACTTAAATATTCTTACTTCTATCATTGTAACAAATAATGGCAGATGGATCCCTCTTGATGTTTGCAAACAACAATAATGTTTGACAACAAATGCACACCATTGTCATTTAAAATTGCTGCTAACGGCAAAATGCGGCCTTTCATAAGAACTTACTGTGTATGTTGAACAGTATCCTGGATTTCTGCAAAATGCTTCAATAAACTTGTCACGCAGATTTCTCTCCCTACTAGAAAAGACAGCTTAACACCTCCTCTATGTTTACCTCCATTTTGGATTTATCAGTGAAGGCATGCATGTGTATATACACACTAGGTTGCTATGAATTGCAAAGTTATTGTTATTTCCCTTTGTACACAGAGTAAAAGGTTCCTTTCAGCCTGACTGAATTTTAATTCTGTTTCAGAGAATAACAGAATGGGAAAGCATCAGTCAGACTCTGACAGAGAGTATGTTGTGGGTGTCCTCTGCACAATCTGCATGGCTGTGGGTGGTACAGCCTGGGCTTAGCTAACAGAACAGTCCAATTTGTCTCCTAGAACCTTGCCTCTTTAGTGTTTGAGGATTTTATCAACCATAAACTCCTCAGGTTAGAGTTTTCCATGCTGCGCATGTGGCTCCCTCTGTTTTCTTCATAAAAGCTTCAGAACAAAAAGGCACAGCCTCCTCTAAGATGACGATTAGGGGAAAACACAACATTTAACGTATTTGAAAGAATAAGTCTGAAAATATTTTTATATATCTTCAGCAGCGTTCTCTCCTCCTCTCATCCCCCCCAAAAAAACACATTTTAGTGCCAACACTTGATGTGGTGGAGGATTATCTGTGAATATTCTCTTTGTTTATGTGAAAAACAACCTGTTATAGCTAAGTTAAAGCTTCTGGAAGAGGCTGTCTGAGAATGATCGAAAGAGACTTACTTCAACAGGGCACCAATTTCTCATAGGTGATCTGCCCTCAATACACCCTGGTCAATTTGCTGTGCCTGCCCTTATGACAGGAGCGCCTAAACTACCCACTCTTGTGTAACTAAGCGTGCCAAAGCTTTGCTCCTTTGTGACTGAAATGGATTTTCCCCCCAGATTGTGCCTGAACCAAAGTGGAAGCACCTTCAGCAATTGTGGGCTAAGATGTCACCTCACCCATGCTTTCCACTCCCCTAGCCCCAAGGAGGAAGGGATTTGACTCAGATAAAGGAAGGCAGTGGAGGCAGGTGTGACTAAGGCCAGATAAGGTTACTAAAGCAGAGAGCTACGTAGGGTGAAGATGCTGGGAATCTGAGATAAAAAGAAACGAGTGAGGTTATACAGACAATATGGCACATGTTGGATGCCCACTGCACAGGGAAGGGGAAGATAAAGCTAGGAGTTTTAGAGTTGTTTTAACTATCTGTGTTTCTATTTTTTCACTTGACTTTAGCAATCATTTAAACTCGTGATGGCATCCTGAATGCTTGCGTTACACATTATCAGACTTTTATTTGTCTCCAACCCTAATAAATACAGGAGGTAGTTTAAGCTATTGAGACCATCTCTAGTCTTTTCCTTTTTTCAGCAACAGAACAAGATTCTCTCATGTCACCTAACAGCCTTGTTCCTCAGAGGATGAGATGAGCTGGCATTATGTCCCTGTTATGCATGTTTTGATCTCTGCTGCTGTATCCAGAACGGCAGGAGGAAAGTATTCTCAACATGAGAGAGCTGACATCCTTGTGATAGTTTAGCTTCCTTCATAATATAGGGTCAGCTAGTAATTTCTCTCACTGAATCAACTGCAAGAAAATTTCTGATCTAATGTCAAAGGTGCTGTTTCTTCCTTGGCCTAAATGGATGTACCTTTATTTCATTTTTTATTAAACTATTTAAAAAAAAAAAAAAAAAGCTTTACTTTTCTTGCTATACTAACTACTTGTCTATAATATTATCTTTCCTGTGCCTTTCTATTACTTTTCTAAGGTTGTTCTTGCCATTGAATCCAAGTTTGCCTGTGCATTCGTGCCATATTAGGGACCTTCATCATTATTTATTTGCTTATGTTATTCTTCTGTCAGCTTTCTTAATTGCTCATTAGGGCTACTCTAAGCATTCCTTAGCTGGGATTTCTTTTTCATCTGGTATATGCTCTTTTATGAAGAAAATAATAATTATATCTGTCTTCTCCTAGTGCTACCAACCAAGCAAAATCTACTGTTGTCTTGATTCTCCCATCCAGTACTTTTGAGTGTGTACTCAGCTGTAGTTTGAGCTTGCTTATGCCCCTTTCCATTCAGCTCAAGCATTTTAACCAGTCTCATCTTATTTGTACTCCTTTCCCACCTGGGATTTCCAGTTCATGTACTGTGGCTAATGCAAAAGATTTTTTTCTCAATGTATGATTTCTTCTTTTGGCTAGTTCTGTGCAATGCATGTCCCACTTTCATGTGTACATTAAGTAAATACTTTGTACAGTCTCTAACAGCAACACAATACCCTATTTAGTCTTAAATATTGACCTTAAATAGCCAACAGATTTCAGAGAAAATGATGAGGGGGCAGGCAGATCTTAAAAAACTGCGTGATATTTGTGAAACAGGTGGAGGGGCCTGAAATACCTGGGCTAGAAATCCAGAATGCTGTTTGATACTCAGGTTTATTTCAGGAGGTAAACATATAATTTTAACTTAGCTAATTTAGGTCATTATTTGGAGTTGTCCTGGGAAAAATCACCATCATTATACAATAAAGTTTACCACTTTATAACATAAAGCTACATTCTGTTTTCTCTCCAGAATAATATGGAGGAATAATTCTGGAAACAATTAAAAAAATAATAATTAAACCATTTTGATGTTTACATATTAAAAAAAAAATATCAAATCCATACTTTGTTCCTTCCCACACAATTTCTCTTCAGGTAAGTCTTATGTACACATTTGTGTACGAACAGTCAAAGTGGAAAGGCCCTTTTTCCAGAAAATTCTACTAAAAGGGATTTTTAAATAATTTTTTGAGATTCACATTATTTAAAGGTGTTCCCCATAGTATCATCTTTTCTTTGGAAGTCAATATATCTCTGTAGTAAGGGGAACCAAGAAAATCTTGGCAGCAGCTCTAGCTTACATTTGAGAATGACAAAATTCTGTGAGGTCCGTCACTAGAGATTTTGCTTGACAAACACACCCATATAATTGTTAGCAATGCTACAGCACTCTTGTGAGAAGCCTTTATTTCCTTCCACTTTAGAAATATTACTTATATCCTTAATATCATGTATGCTGCTGCCTGGCCTCCATGTAGGCTAAATCACAGAATCATAGAATGGCTGAGGTTGGAAGGGACCTCCGGAAGTCATCCAGTCCAGTGCCCTTGCTCAAGCTTGCCCAGGACCATGTCCAGATGGCTTTTGAGTATCTCCAAGGAAGGAAAATCCACAACGTTTCTGGGCAACAGGCTCCAATGCTTGCTGACCCTCACAGTAAAAGTGTTTCCTGACGTTCAGAGCGAACCTCTTGTGTTTCAGTATGCAACTGTTGCCTCTTGTTCTATCACTGGGCACCACTGAAAAGAGCATGGCTCCATCCTCTTTGCATCTTCCCTTCAGGTATTTATACACATTGAT
>VXAL01001864.1:79025-89993 GCA_013399475.1 Chauna torquata
TCCATGTCTCTCTTGTTCGGAGGAGGCCAGAGCTGGACCCAGTACTCCAGTAGTGGCCTCACCATTGTTGAACAGAGGGGAAGGATCACCTCGCTTGACCTGCTGGTAATACTTTCACTAATGCTGCCCAGGATACCATTCATCTTCCTTGTGGCAAGGATACATTGCTGGCTCATGTTCAACTTGGTGTCCACAAGGACCCCCAGGTCATTTTCTGCCAAGGCATGTTGATCAGTTGTTTTCTTCTGCATGTGTAAAAAATGCATGAGATATTCAAATCCAAAAATATATTAAACTGCCTTCTTTTTTCTTAATTAAATTAGAAACGCATGTTCCTAGGACACTGAGCATCCACAAAAAAAAAAAAAAAAAGAATCCAGATTTTCTGCAGCAGTAGGTACTCCAGGAGGAAGCTAGGTGGTTGCAATATGATTTCTCCTCTTTTAGTTTTGTACCAACATAGCCTGCCATGTGCCAGCCATCTTCCTCTAGCTGAACAATGCTGTCATTGCCATATCCTGTTACAGCTCACCTAGATAAGTTCTTTCTGATATAATAAGAGCAGAGCATAAGAAAGAAATTCAGTTGCATGTCAAACATGTTTGATAAGATATTGAATGGGATTAAATTACATGGTTCATGCATTAATTGGGTTGGGTTGGATTTGAGGACTGAGGACTTCTCATCATGTGCTCCTAGCTCATATGAGAAATCCTGCCTATGCCAGGCACTGGCGTGAGGGCTGGGGCAGTACCCTTGAAGCCAAAAGATGGAAATGCAAACTGTTGTCAAACCTAGTTCTGGCAGAAGTGTGCATACTTTCTAATGAATATTCAAATGGATAGCTTTGAGAAGCTTATAGGTGAACTAATACTGGCCTGGCTTTCAGTCTGGCAATCTAAATACTGCAGACAGCTGCAGTGTGGATGAAAGGAATCCATGAAGATTACAAATAAAACAAAGGTAGTTATGCAGTGTCCAGGCCAAAACATTCCCAGGAATTCTGTGGGCAACAGACCTACTCACTGCACTGCCCTGTTTTGTTCATCATTTCTAGCACTCATCCTCTAAGCCTCCAGCTAAAGACTAGTGGAAACATGCATGTGGATCCCAGTGACTGAATTAGGATTGCAGAGGCAGCATGCATATTTGTGTTTCCTGATTTATGTACTTAATTTTGCAACCCAATCCTTAAATTTGATCATTCTTTATATGGAAGTATGCACTATATTCTTCTGCTTACTTTATTTCAGCACTAGTACAAGCAGCAAAAAACAAAAGCCTTCAGACCAAGTTTTATTTAGAAAAAAAAAAGAAGCCAATATCAGAAAAGTGTCTTTGAGCATAAACTTTGTTGCTGAGGTACCATCTTTACAGCTTATAAAATTTTTTTGTATGAAATGCCTAGGTTTCATGTATTAAAGCCTCTGTCATTTTAAGTTTATAAAAATGACTGCTACAACAAAATAATTTAACCTTTAGCTTAGTTTTAATTTTAATTTTAATTTTAAAATAGTTTGATTTTTAAATATGTTGGTATCTTAATAGCGAATTTAGGGTTTTTTCACTAACTGCTGCCAAATACTAATGTCATTGCTTGGGTGTCATAAAAAGAACAAATTTGCAGCTAATTTCAACTTTGTAATAGAGGGAATAATTTCACTTGGGGGACGTAACTCTACCATTTGGCTCAATTAGACTCAAACAGACTAAATAATTTATAATTCCTGGAGGGAAAACAAGCTCCTATTTCAACAACACACATTCAGAGGGCTTCATGTCCAGAATAATCTCCCATGGCACAAAATATGTTTCATTTAAATTTTAAACCTTGTTCACAATCAAGCAAAATCTGTAATGAGTTTTTTTGTTCTGATTTCTCAGGGTTTCTTTTTCTCTTCAGTGGGTTTTAAATATCTGCTAGGAAACAACAAATTATAAAATTATCTTTGGGACCTATCAACAGCTGCAGTCTTGGAAAATACAGTGAATGCAGGTGTATCCATGTGTGTTTCTGTGTGTACATATGCACACATGTGGTTGTAATGATTGAACTGAGGCTGCATGAATACGTAAGACCCTGTATGTTAGCTCTTTGCCAAACTACATTTAGGTTGTCTGAGGGAATATCTCAGCTAAGGTGACTGAGTTATTCTTAATGCATATCTGATATACTATTTGAAAGTATCTGTCTATCTGAAAACATCCTGGAAGCCTTTTCAGTGAGGAGTGTCGGATTTTGTGCTGACATGTAAAGCAACCAGTGTTGACCATTTGTTTGCAGCCTCTGAATGCCTAGCAGCCCTGCAGCTGCAGCCTGCCTGCTGGAAATCCAGAAATACATGCAACTTCACCAGCAGCTCTAATAAGGGGAGGAGCTGAGCTTAACCTCCTCATCTGGTATTCCTCATCCCTCAAGGCTGTCACCAAGAGGTGCAAGTGGTTTAGATCCCTTGGCACTGAGTTTGCCACTTTTCCTTCTCCTCTTTACCCACCGGCTCTCATGGATTTCCATTGAGCATCACTGCGTAAAAGGTTACTGTTAAGGGTGTTAAAAACAGATAAGGGATCTGGCTGCAGAAGCATCTTCAGCTAGCGTCTGGCATGTTGATTTGTTTCACGAGCCAGTCCTTCAATAATTTACTCCTTGATATCCTTGTGCTGTTCTTGTCGCAAATAGTTGCACTGAAAGACTGCAGCCTGCTTTCTTTTTTTTTCTTGATGAAAATGCTATGCTGTCCTCACCCCATTTTTCATTTTAAATGACACAGTCATTGGAAGCCCAAGAGAAGCATAAACTCCTTGAGGAGATGTGGAAGAAATAATTTATTTTTTTAACTTAAACTTGGCAGTGAAGATTCAGACAGGCCTTAAGCTGCCTTATAAAAACCCATCTCTTCTACAGAAAATGATGACAAGGGACTCACTTTTTTAAAGGTCAGATCTTTGGGATGAGAGATATAGTACTGTGTGGGATAGAGAGCTGTGCCATCCGGGAGGCTCTAGGATTAATGCATTCTACATCATGACTCATAATAATTATATTTAGTGTAAATGGTAAATATTTTTTCTCCTTGGAGTTTGTGCCACAATTGGATATAAGCTTCTTGCTTGTGGAATACAGTGTCATTGCAGGAATTTGGAGAGTGTAAAGGCTTCTGACGGCTGTCAGTAGAGAAATCTGTGACAAGAGACATAAAGACACTGACAATAAACCCACAGTATAGGACAGCTCAACTTTTTGATCTTGAAATGTTCACATGTATTTTATCTCTTGATATAAGCTTACACAATTTTACACAGACAATAATGAACTATTGTAAATATAATTCATAACTAGAAATCATTTATCTTCCTTAGGAAAATTTAAAAAAATGAAGAATGTGCAATAGTGAATATTCCTCCAACTTCTCCTGTTTATGTTACTCCTCTAAATGGTAACCTTAAAGAGATCTGCTTTTGACGTGAGCACAGAATTCTAGACAAGAGGCCAGAAATGTGATGTTTCTGATATTTTTCAAGCAGATTAAGTGCAACCTAAAACCTGTCTGAATTCTAATAAAAGAATGAATGCATAGAACTATAACCTTCCTCGACTGCATGATGCTTGAAATCTGTGCTAATATTAGACAGCTACAGCCCAAATATTCAATTAATATGCACATGCTTAAGTACAGCTCCATGCAGTTTAACAGTTTGCAGAGTTGTCAGCTCTCACATAAACTGTGAGCCTCAAGACATGTAACATCATTATTAGAAGACTGGCTTGATTAGAACCTGGGTTTTCTTAGAAATAAATGAATGAGTTTTCTGTTGCTGAGAGGAATTGGGAGGTAAGAATCTAAAAGTCTCAACATTCTGAGCACAGACTGAACATATTGCTGCAGCTGCATCAGCTATCTATTTTGTCCTCTCTTAACACCAACATTTTGACAATCCAGCAACTAACTTTTTTTATGCAAAATAAGGGAGACTTGAATTGGTGTTAGCGTTGCCTTATTTTTTTTCATATCTGTAAAACTTCTCTTGTAGTTGCGTCAGTAAATGCTACATTTTTGAGCTTGCTAATGTTATACATAAGCCAGCACCTTGTTGTATTTCCCACTAGGCATGACTGCCTCATTCTGCAAATGCATGTATAACATGCTGTACTAAGTCACTTGTTACCAGCATTTTTACTGGACACTGTTCTCACTGCACCACCTTACATGGGGCTGTCTGTTACTGTTGGCTGAGGGTAGAGAAAGGATGGCAGCTCCTGATCTGAAAGTGTCAAAAGTTTTTCCTCTGAATGATGACAACAAGTCACTTAAGGATCTAGCTAACATGGCTAGTGACACAAACTTCCTTGGGAGCAAGAGTTCAAGAATATTCCTCGCTGCCTTCTCATTACTGGGAAACCCTTCCTCTTTCAGCTTTTGAGAGAAGCACTCAAACTTGCCTGACCAATATCTATGGAGGTACAGCCTGTATCTGTGGGTACGCTGGAAGGGACTGTAAAGTGCGTGTTAATGAAGATACTGAAGATATACCAAGACGCTGGGACTTCAGGGTTGCCTCCCTGTGGTGTGTAGAGTGCTTCATTACACGTTGATAACTCAGCCTCTACTTGGTATCTACTAAGTTCTGAAGATGAATGAATAAGTTTATTTTTAGGAGCATAAATTTTCAGTCAAGAACCAGAGTTCCAAAACAGACAAGCCAACTAAATATATTGAGATTATTCCTCACAAAGATTCATCTTGATTGTTTCAGTATCCTGGCTAGCTTTCACTTCTCTCTTAGTTAAGCTAGAATGGCTTTCTATACTAATTCAGAATTGCATTTTTTGTCTAAAACGGATCTTCCTCCTTCTTCCCATGGCACAGGTAAGAGATTGGCACAAGACAAAACCTAAGACCCATCTGTACCGTCCAAAGAAACACAGCTCCAGTCCCGCCTACTTGCTGTTTTAAGGAAGATTCCTTGCCTGTCTAATGAGATATATTGCTGTCTTGGTAATACTGATGTTCTCCTCCCTTCCCCTCCCCAAAGGCCTTTGATTAGTACTGCTATTGTATTATTTAATTAACATATCTTTGGATTCTGGTTACTTTCCATTCCATGGGACGTATTAAATAACATGCAGTCCTCTTGCTACACTCATAACTTCCTCTTTTCTATGAGCACCAAATCAGGACCAAGCACAATATCACTACTGGTGATATGGGTAGTAAGGTGCTTTACTTCTAGCAGCTATGCTCCCATCTCCTGTTTCACTTCTGTTTCTAAAAGGTCTCTTCTGAGGGACCCCAACATATGCAGGTTGCTCTTACGTTTTATTTGTATATTCCAATGAGACATTATCCCTACTTCTTAAATCTTAATACTGTGGTGGTTTCACACTGATGGCTAGCTAAGCTCCACCATGCTACTCCCTCACTCCCCCTCCTGAAAAAGACAGGGGGGAGAAACTATGATGGAATAGAAAGCTCATGGGTTGAAATAAAGACAGGAAGATCACTCACCAATTACCATCACAGGCAAAAAAAAACTCAGCATAAGGAGATTAATATAATATATTGCCTGATACTAACAGACTAGAGCAGTGAAATCTGAAAGCAAAAAAAAACACTTTCTTCCCATCCACTCTCTTCCACCTCCTCCCCCCAAGCAGCACAGGAGAAAGGGGAATGGGCACTGTCATCAATCCAGAACACTTTGTCATCTGCTGCTCCTTCATGGTCACTCTCTTTCTCTGCTCCAGCATGGGGTCCCTCCCATGGGATGCAGTCCTTCCCGAATGGATCCTACGTGGGCTTCCCACAGGCTGCAGTTCTTCAAGAACTGCTCCAATATGGGCTCATAACACAGGGGCCATCCTTCAGGAGCAAACTGCCCCACCATGGGTCCCCCATGGGTGGCAGCTCCCACCAAACCTCCTGCTCTACCATGGGCTCCTCTCCATGGGCTGCAGCTCCGGCCTGGAGTCTACTTCTGTGTGGGCTCCTGCAGCCTCCTTCAGGCCACATCCACCTGCTCCAGCATGGGGTCCTCCATGGGCTGCAGCATGGAGATCTGCTCCGTAGTGGTACACCATGGGCTGCAGGGGGACAGCCTGCTCCACCATGGTCCTCTCCACAGGTTGCAGGGGAACTGCTGCTCCGGTGCCTGGAGCACCTCCTCACCCTCCTTCTTCATTGACCTTGGTATCTGTAGAATTGTTTCTCCTACATTTCCTCCTTCCTCTCTCCCTTTCTTAAGTATGCTCTCACTGAGGTACAACCATTGTCACTCGTTGGCTCTGCCTTGGGCAGTGGTGTGTCCCTTTTGGAGCCAGACGGAACTGGCTCTTATCTAACAGGGGGCAGTTTCTGGACTCCTGTCCCAGAGGCCATACCTGCAGCCTCCTGCTACCAAAACCGTGCCACATAAGCCAAATACAAATACAGGTATCAGGCATTACCTGCCCTTCCTCTGGCCTCCAGAGTTGGCAGTAGTATTGGAAAAAAACACTCAGCAATATCAACTTTCAGTTAATGGGATAATTTCAGAACAGGGCCTCACTGACTCTATTCCCAGGCATATGAAGGACAAGGTGTCTGGGAAAAGCTGATAGGGGTTTACCAAAGGTAGATAGATTTAGACCAACCTAGTCACTTCTATGATGAAAAAACTTGCTTAGTAGGTGAAGGGAGAGCTGTGGATGCTACCTATTGATTTTAGCAAAGGTCTCCTACAACATCCTTGTTGAAAAGTTGGTAAGAAATGAACTGGGGAGACGGACTACAAAATGTGTGGAAAGCTGGCAGCTGGTCATAATTAGAGTTCCTTAGAGTTCTGGGTCTCCTTGATAGTCGGTTCAATTTTTTTTAAGATCTGTATAAGCAGTTTAGATGATGGGATTGAATGAACCCTCACCAAGTCTGCAAATGATGCAAAACTGGGAGTAGAGGTAGGTATGCCAGAAGGGTCAAGGTCAGAGAGGTCTTGACAGGCTAGAAGACTGGGCCAGGAAAAGTTTCATGAGGTTTGACCAAGATAGGCTTGCACCTGGGACAGAATATTTCAAAGCGTAAGTACAACCTGGGGTCTGAATTGCTAGGGTCTACATAGATGGCAGGTCGATGTCAAGGTGAATATGGGCCAGCAATGTGTCCTGACATCATTGAAGGCAAACTGTGTCCTGGGCTGCTTTGGTAAGAGTACAGCGACCAGCAGATCATGGAATGTGATTATTCCACTCTGCCCAGCACTTCTCAGGCCACATCTGAAATAGTGTGTCCACTTTTGGTCACCCTACTTCAAGAAAGACACAGAAATACTGGAGAAGGCCCAACAAAAGTCACAAAGGTGATAAGAAGGTTGGAGAACTTGGCATATGAAGAAAGGCTGAAGAAACTGTGTTTGTTCAGTCTAGAAGAGGCTCGGTGGTGTTTAATTACAGTCTTTCAATAACTAAAAGGTAGTTACTAAGAAAATAGAAGCCCTTTTTCACAGAGCTGCATAGTAAAAGGCCAAAAAGGAACAAGCACAAATTGCTTCAGTATATAAGAAAAAATTCCTTCACTATTAGAACAATTACACATTAGAACAAGCTGCCCAAAGCAGTAGTGGAATATTCGTCACACGAAATGTTCAAAATTCAGCTTGGGGCCCTGGTTAACCTAATATAAGGCCTTGCTTTCAAGAGAAGGTTTGAGATGATCTCTAGAGGTCATTTTAACCTGCACTTTTCCATGATTCTGTAATTTTGACAGAACCATTTATCTGCAGTCAGAGGTATGTGTTTATGCTTTTGTAGTTAGTATCAGTAGCCAAGCCTAGCTTAGCACATCACTGATACTGCGTCTAGAGAGTTCTCATTTGTAGGGAAAACATACATACATGTCCTATTCCACTGAAGTCTGCCCTAAGCTGAGTGAGTCCTAATGAAGTCATAATGAACCCTGATGTCAGAGTAGGCATGACCGTAGGCTAATTACAAAAGCTGTTTGGATATATGCTGAAAGCTCTCAGAATGACTTTTTCTTTATTGTGTTTATAAAATTGAGCTCAGCAAGCTCTTCTGCAAGTTCTCTCCACTGACTTGGCCTTTCTTTTCGTTCTCCTTTCATTTGCATATGGTTGTCTAGAGGAATCTTTCATTTGTGTATTACATTTGTGTACATTGTTGAATTTTTTAAAATTCAAATACAATTTTGAGTTTTGTACCTCTGTGAAGTTCTTGAAATGATGGGTGACTAAACCTGTAAAGCTCTTCTCTATCATGCAGAGATGCTTTCCTAGCACCAGATTAACTGCTGGAATTTATTGCTGACCTGTAGGCTTACATATTGTGTGAGTGGCCTTATGATATCATTTGCTAACTATAAACTACTTGACAAAAAGCAAACTAGTGATCAGGAACTGCTTACTGTAAGGTGTCTCTTCACTGCTGGAATAGAAGCAGATGAATGTAAATGAGAACTCTGACAGGAATATTTATGGGTAGATTAAATGACCATTCCTTTTTTCATACAGTATTACTCATCTTCTACCATTAGTGTAACCTACTGATAACAAAATGTAGGCATGCAGCTTACTTGCTTCATATCTCATGTTTGTAGTCTTATTGAATGGAATGTTAGCTTGAGGTTCTTCTGAAATAAGTGACTTGTACTAAATGTATTCTATCTGAGCATTATTACTGAGGGAGATCATACTGTTTATAATTAAAAAAAGGGGGGGGGGGCAGGATTTAGTACCTGGATAAGTATCTGATTAACTATCTGGGAAGCTAAAGTTATGTGCCAGACAAGTCAAGCTGTTCCCTTAATGCTGCCACATTACCTTGTGCAGCCCACTGCTAGAAATGACAGTATAATTGTCTCCCAGTGTAGTTGGCATTTTAGACAAGTCATTAGGAATGCATAATATTTAATGATCAGAATCTGCAAAAGGATATTTAGTGTTCTTCAAGATCAGAAGGTATGACCTTAATTTGGAAAAGAAGTGCATCTTCCCAAAATTCTTTAGGAGCAATGTCATTTCTGGACTACATGTGTAATCTAAATGGTAGTAAACAATACCTATGTCCAACAGATCATCCTTATAAACAGCAGCAGCACTCATGCACTGAAGAAATGCTTTTCCTGGATTAGGGAATTAACTCTTTACATGTATTTGAAATTTATCATCCAAGAGTACACACAAATGTGAAGCCAGATTTTGAGCCAATTACTCAGACTGGTGCAAAGCTGTTCACATGGGTAATTGGACTGAAGTTAAGATCATTGCTTGTGGGCCTGACATAAGACAGCATTTATTCATGAAAAAGTGCAATTTAATCTCAGTGGAACTAGTAGTTTAAGTTCCTCTCTTGAAAAGAGTAGCTTTCTTTGCTTAAATACTTTTTTAAATTACAATCCTCTGATAGAATAACAATAGCGCTGAGAATACTGTTTTGGTCATAAGGTTCCTTGGTATATTTTATCTAAATTCTTTACCAAGATGCCAAAACAACTAAAGGAACTGCCCCAGGAGCTCCTTCTTCAAATTAATAATGAATCTACTTTATTCTGGGGAGAAAAATGTAAGGAGTGCAGAAGATAAATTTTCATACAGGGCAGACAATCTGTAAAGTTCAGTCATTTACCCTCCCCCATTATTTGGTCTCTAAGCCATGATTTAATGAGTTCTCTTTACCTGGGAACACAGAAATCCTCATGCTGAAGTTCTCTGATGCCCCTTGGAAAAGAATGCTCCATATTCTCTCGAATAAGTCAGAATGAAAGAAATCTGCGTATCCTTTGCTTTGAAGTCTTGCAAGATTTTCATTTACCAAAAAAAAAAAAAAAACAGAAACACACATACACAAAATTCTTGTGGAGCAATGTCATTTCTGGAGCATTTAGCAAGGGTAAGCTAAATGGTAGTAAACAATTCATACCTATGTCCAACAGATCATTCTTATGAAAAGCAGCCAGAGTTGGATAAAAGAATATTTAAAAGCTCAGACTTGTTGATAAATGACTTTTTAAGGCGTATTCAAAATTATACATAGGCAGTGAATGATTATGTTTAAATGCATAATTTTGCAGTGCTTGTAATTTGTTGGGATAAGAGGGCAGTGGGAATACTTTAACTTCCTTAAAATCGTATAAGCTACATATTTTAAAAGAGTAATATTAAAAGTCATTCTATACATATTTATCAGGAAACAGGAAAAAAGCTGAGGATTACTCAATTTTTTTCTTCCTTTTTTTTCATTTTTTTTAAAAAAGGGCATAGGGTAGATGGAGGAACCTGGGACAACAGTTATATCATGAATAGGTCTTCTTTAATAGACAGTTCAGGTACCCCTTCTGGGTGTTTGTTTCTCATTTTTTCTCAAATAGTTCAATTTATTTTAATTAGTTTCTGGTTTTTTTTCCTGTGTTTTGTATATGCAATCAAAAGTAATGGAATCAAATTCTGTGAAGGGAGCAAAGAACTCAGTTTGGATGAAGGTAAGAGTTTTCTCTTTTTCCCTTCAGGGATAAACAGAGTGATGCCTCCAATTTTGTAGCATTTATTTAAACTTTTGGAAGGATGCTGTTCATGTTTTCTCAGACTATCCCAACCTACTTCCTTCAGCCACATCAACTCTGATTAATTAACTTTCAAAGTCACTTCCAAACTTTACTGCCAAACCCAAGCACATCTCTCTCTCTTTTTTTTTTTTTTAAACTGAGCTGAAAAAATGGAGGCAACTGCCTTTCTTAAGAAGAAACAGAAGTGACCAGCCTTTATTTATATATATGTAGACACATACATATACACCCACATACCCATGAAAGTGAGTGTGTGCGTGTGTGTGTGTATGAGAAAAAGGCTTAAATTTTTTCTTGGAAAGCGGAGTATGGACTTGCAGAGTCTTCAGTGGGGAATGGAGAGTGTTTTATTAATGAACTTTTACTGCATATGGCAAGTATGCCTATGATGGAGGTATCACAGAATCACAGAATC
>VXAL01001865.1:15436-70436 GCA_013399475.1 Chauna torquata
CCCACAGATTGTTTTCAAGGACGCAGGATAAAAGGGATATTTGTCTCCTTTATGTTTACCTCTTCGAGTTTTCACAGGTCCCGTAGACTAGAGTCACGCCTGTGGCCTGGTCCCACTCACTGTGACACCCCCACTTGCCTTCCTTTGGCAGTATCACCTCCCTCACTAAACCTCACCACTTTAGACAGCGCCAGCCAACAGCAGCATTTTGTGGTGGGTGTCATGTTGTTCTTCGGATGCCAGGGTGTCATCGCGAGCAGGAACAGTGTGGGTCTGACTCTCCAAATCTGCAGAAAGAAAAAGGAAAAAAAAAAGAAAAAAAAAAACCCAAACAGTAAGCTTTACTTTCCAAATGTGTTCAATTCTTCTTTCCTCTCCTTGATATTTGGGGTGTGCAGCACCCTATACCATGTGGTTTAACATTTTGTTCTCTATTTGTAGGTCAACATTTCCATGATTAAACTTCATCCTTTATTCAGCCTGTTCTGGCTAGGCTTTGCAGCACATGTGATATAAGCTGTTTTCACAGCTAGTAGGCCAAATCTTACTCTGGATAAGTGAGCCAAACATATGTGACTGAGTCAGACACTTAAATCAGCTCACTGGTAAATGGGAGATAACTCCAGGTGCAGTGTTGAACACTGAGAACCAAAAAAGTGGGAAGGGTGGCCAACGTTCCTCCGTGTGGGAAAGGAGACATCCTATGCACACAGACAGTGAAATCATAGCCCTGCCCAAATTCCTCTCTCCCACATTTGCCTGAGGATATGGAGCCTTCTTCACTGAAGTCACTGAGCATCTTTCCATTGACTTTGGTGGGCTCAGGACCAGGCCAGGTTGGGTAGGCTTGGCAGCAGCTTGATGTGGTACAGGAGGAAGCAAGACCTTTCTCACTTTCCAAATATGAAAAGCTATCACTGTTTGAGAACCCACCTTGGACTTGCAGCGTGCACAGGGTGGTTTCTTGGGTGACATGGAGCACCACATGTATGGAACCCCATTTCTTTCAGTCCCTCTCTCTTCATCTCCCCTAGATATGAGGCTATCAGGCTCATTTACTGACAGAGGCTGATGAATCTTTTGCCTTGTGACAGACAGCAGTTGCTCTAATGTGCGGTTGGACTGGGCGACCTCTCCTCATAGATCAGTGGAACAATTCCTGGAAGTACTTGTAGCCTTGGGTGAACATTACCCAACCCAGTAATCTTCAGGGCTGAGGATTTGCATTAAAGGACTCTTTCTGGCTGTGTGGACAGCAGTCCTCCTTCTGTCCTTCTTTTCCATTGCCTGGTAACTCTGGTAAGCCTGTGCAAATAGAAGAGCCAGATCAGCAGGCAAGTGTAATATATATGATTCAGAGCTGCTCTGTCATTGCTGTGAGTCATTCTTACTTTCATCAGGGCTGGACTGGCCCTGGTTGTTGGATTGCTAGAAGACTTTGACCCTTTTCCTTACATTTACACAGCAAGTACGAGGGTTGACCAGTGACAACAGCAGAGGAGAGTTCCTGCAGCAAGGCGCCAGGGAGGACACATTTTCCTAAAATGGGCAAGGCTATACCCATAATGCTGCAGAGAGAGGAGTGCACTTCATCTATGCTTGGGTGATGACTTGCGTCATTGCACAAGGGAGCTGGAGATGAACAGTTTCCCTCAGCAATAAGCCCTTCCAGAGCTCCACTTGGGCTGACTCCATTAGCTAAAGGAAGTACTGGGAATGTAGATAGCAGGACTTTCAGTGACTTTTGTTTTTATTTTATTATTACTTTTTTTTTTTTTATGACACTCATCCTTCAGCTTCTGTTCATTTGCTTTGATTTTTTTTCAATAGCTTTTTTCATTTAGAAAAAACCTCTCCTGCCCCAAACTGAATGTACTTGTTAGATCTTCAGTGGATAAGCTCAAATAATAAATAATGTTACCCATTGCTTGCAAAGTCCTGCTCTGGCAATGCACTGTGGCGTGTAGGATCAAGTGCCTGCACTACTCTGAGGTTCTGAGGACCTGCCCCGTAGCTGGGCAGATCTCTTGGCATGCATGTGGGCATCTGATTGACTTCCCTGCTGTTGTGTTGGGAAGGAAAGCCTGCCGGGAACAGCAAGAAAGTTGCTAAGGAATTATTAGAGGGCAAGTGCCATCAGCTCTTGGGATGTCAGTGAGCAGCAGCCCAGGCTGTGATTAGGGGATGCTGTCCTGAAGTGAGGCACAGAAGTAGATGATCTGGTCTGGTGTGCCTGGCGACGTGAAACGGTGCAAGGTGGAGGGACGATGAATTGCGCACTTCTGGAAAGCAACAGGGAGAGTATCACATTTCTACTCTACTGGTGTGAGAGTTAATCAAAGATATGCTGGAATAAATTCATATGTGCTTCAAAGACGCATTGGTGTCAAATTAGTGGAAAGGAGAGGGGAATTCAGGCCAGTAAGATCTGCCGGTACAGTCAAGTGACCTCCCTGGCCATAGTTCTGCCTTTTGGAAACAAAAACTGTGTTTTGGATTCACTTTTAGAAGTGTGAGCCAAATTGTGATGCTTACAGAAAGCAAGAGGAGTGGAAGAAGGTGGGAAAGTTGTGTGATCAGAGCGCGAGAGGAACACACCATGCTTTGGTGATGTAATGTTCAGGAAAAGCAAATTAGGCTTTTTCTTAGCAGTTATTTAGACAAAAGAAATTAAGTCACTGTTTTCTTATGCTTAAATAACAGTCTTCCTCTTCCATGGCATAAAAGATCTCAGGATCACACAGGAATGAATTAAGACTAGGGTACCAGATGTAATTTCAAGTTAAAGAAGAGACAGTGTATTTTGTGTTATCTTTTCTCTTGTTTCTGATTGTCTTTTTTTGGGGTTGATATTACTGTAAGTAAATACATTTGTCTTTTGTTTCATTTTCCCCTTGTGACCTATTTCATTTAATTAGAAGTAAATGTGTAATAGGAAATGAGTAGCATCACACTGGGCTCCATCCAAAGCCTGTGAAATCACTGGGAATCTTTCCCATGGTTTTCACGAGCACCGGATCAGGCCCAGCAGAAAAGAGGGAATATTTCCACCTTATCTGGAACAGGAGGAAGAATGCGCTCTGCCAGTGTAAAAATATTACAGTCGTCATTTTAAGATCTGGCCCAGATCCTAGGGAAGGATTTTGCTACTGCATCTGCCTCTCTGTGCCACATGTTTCACATCTGTGACAGCATGCTAAGGATGAAGGTTCCTAAAACCTTAACTCTGGCTATAAATATAAAAAGAAGATACAAATTAAGTAAAATATAAAAGATATTGATGGAAGTACATGAGATGCTCTTTAACATGCGTATTATTGACTCAATAGATTGTTACGGCTTCAGAGCTATTAGGGTCTGCTGTGTCAATGTGTACTTAGGGACTGTTTAATATGCAGATGGTTGACATGACAGACCGAAGCCATTACAGTCTATCATGTCAGGGGGGATACATGAATACGCACTTTGCCAACACTGTAAAAAGTCCCTTTAAAATACAGTTGCTGTGCATACTTAGCTGCTTTTTAAAATCCTTTAATAGGTTTGGTTATTCTGATACCCAAAGACTACAGAGTCTAGATTTATCAGCAACAAATTTTATTTCCAAATTAAGCCATTTTCCATGTGGAATGTGCAGTCAGGAGGACAGGGTGTAATCTCAGATCCACAGCTCCTATCAAATCTTGTAAAATTAGCAATTGCACTTGTGCATGTGTATAAGAGATCAGAATCTATCTGCCGGCATATGTCTTTTTGAAGAATATAGTTTTGTCTTTTTGAGGGGTAAGGGAGAATGTCGTCTCTTTTTTCATTCAAATAATCTTCAGTAGCAATTAAATAGCTTACGCTACCTAAGAGATCAGTTAATACAAGATAAGCAGCATGACAGTTTGGAAAAACTGAATAAGTCTTTGATTATTTACTAAGTTTTGATATCTGCTATTTGCCTCAAAATGCTAAAAAGTGAAGTATAAGATACAAACATGAAAGGCTTATTTGATCATCATAAGGAAAGGAATCAGTAGTTTTGCTTTTCTTTTCCTTAACAACTTATTTTTTATTAAACTAGCAAAGCCAAGTGTTGTGTTTAATAAGATATTTTTTTTTCATTTGAATATCAAATGGAAAAATACAATTAAAATATTTCTGCTTTTACATTAGTTGTAGGCTATATTTCAGCAATGCATATATCTAAGAGGCTCAGCATACACATTTGGTATATATTAGATGCTTCTAACAGATGCCCAGACCTCTTCCCCTGATTTTTAATGTTCTTTTTTATGGCAGTGATCCAGGGACATTTTAATTTGCAAGCCTGTGAACTTGGAAATAATACTTGTAGAGGGGCATTACAGCTAGTCCATTCCCTCTAAGTTTATTGTCATGTGTCACCTAGCTCTGATTTTTAGCTGATTTGGTGGACTGAGGCGCATGTTGCAACTCCAGCACGAAATTCCCTGAGAAAAAGCACTCCGTCTTTTGAATAATAGTAACCACGCAGCATTGTAAAGGCCTTCCCTCTTATTCGTGGTGCAGCTGGGGTGCAAATCTTGCAAAGGAGAGAAGCGAGCTTTCAGGCAAATGTGCTGGTTTCTTTTCTGACAGCTCCTTTTACCGCCTGGTGCTATCAGGGAGGCCATCGCTGCAGGGATGTGGCAATGGGCAGGTCATGTGCCGGGAGGTAGAAAGCAAGGAGTGGACATCTCCCGTAACCGTCCAGATACCTGCTCCTGGATCTCCTGCTAGATTTCTGCAGCAACACAGGAAAGACAGGAAGAGTTTGGGGGAAAAGAGGGGTCTAGGAAAGCCTGCGAGGTGGCTGCTTCTTGCAGCCAAATGAATGCAACCTGTGCTCCATCTCCAATGGGAGATGCCTCTCCCTGTGCTGAGGGAGGACCAAACAGCAGGAGCCTGAACCACAGGAAAACATATCGCAGCCTCATACAGCACTAGTGCTAGCAGGAAAGGTGTGCTGGTGACCAAGGACCCTGAGATCAGCAGCCCCTGCAGCCCTTCCCACCTCACCGTGGGCTGTCTCTCTTGGCCGCAGGGGTACATCCGCGTCTCCAGGTCTCTGCCCTCCTCCTTCCCCGGCATGCCCCCATGGATCCAGCTCCACGTCCCTCTGTGTATCCACATGCACAGGAACATCATCTGAAAATGGCACATATGAGCATGCGATGCAGAGCACTGTATTACCTGGTGCTAATCAATAAAGTGAAAATGTAGCTTTTGACAGCACTTGTAATTTTGACTATTGCAATGGTGTGCCATTTCTTTGAATGCAGCACGCTTCTGTGCCCCATTAAAGCATGGCTGGCATAGCTTTCAACTATTCACAAATGCTGAGATGTTGAAAAATGTAACATTTACAAAAGATACATCTGGTGTATATTTACAAGGCTCAGGAATCATTTAAATAGTGCCTGTGCCATCACCATATTAGGAGAAAAGTTAGTCCCAGCCCCATATGTGAAATCAGTAGTCAAATGCGTGCTGGTTTAAATTCCACTGATATGATACTGGTATTTTGGGGTATTAAACATGAACATACCATAATGGGTGTAACGCCCAAATGAGGTAATACAGAGCAAAGTATAGACCTAATAACGTGTGATAAATGCCAATATGCACCTGTTTCAATCAATGTGGTCAGAAGATGATTATGGGTTTGAGGGACAAATTCTTAATCTTTTAATTAAAGAAGGATCTTTGGCTTTTAATTGTGAGAGGTCATCATATATATACATGTGTTTTTGATTCATCAATCAGAATTGTAAGATATACCTAGGAATTAATGAAAAGGATGTTAAGCAGCTTCCTTTATGTCATTTAATGTGTTGAGGACAAAACAGTGTTTGTCTCTTCCTGCCTGTGCAATATGACTTAAGCTACACGTGAAAACTATTTTTTAATTAATGTAATGGGTCATGCTTTTACTAAACTAAGGCAGGAAATTCAAGGTAAACCAGGTACTCTCTTTCTCAGTCACACAAACATGAATTAAGCATGTAGCATCAGACAATTTCAATTTCTAGGTCTGTAATTGAATGTAGCTCAATGTGAACTTTTTTTTTTTTTTTTGCATCACATTGATATCTGGATGTTAGTGACATTATTTAAAGCAACAAATCAACCTATAGGACTGTGTTCAGCTATACTTTCTTTATGTCATTTGACAGTAAATGGAATAAAAAAGTGTTACTTTTCTCTAGGGGAAGATTTGTTAAAGGATTTTCGTCTTTTGTCAAGATATTTAATCTTACAGTGTTACAAAAAAAAAAAAAGAAAAAAAAAGCAGTTTGTACAAGTGCAGATTTCTGCATGCACAGTTTGCCTGATTGCTAATTTGGATGAATGCTCTTAGGCTTAACACAGGCAAATGAAAGAGGAAAGATAATTTTTGCATATATCCTCTGAGTCAAGTGTGAGTCCCTGGACTCTAAGGGAAGCAGGTATCCACTTTCTGGGCTGAAGGCTGTTACTCTGGATCGCCCAATACATCAGTCTTAGTTCATGCATGCCAGTGAGAACAAACCCTAACAATGAGCTGCTGAGTGATGCCAACAGAAATGAATGTTTCTGAAAGCTTCAGGGCTTTGAAGAAAGCAGCTGAAGCTAACTATGTGGCACTCTCACCCCAGCTAACTGGCCGAAGCAGGGTGAGATTTTGGCTAAACCCTCCGACATAATGGACAATTTTGAACACACCTTTGTTTTGCAATGGGCTGAGTAAAGCTGATATGGGACCATATAATTAAGCCAAAATACCCAACCATGTTATTTCCTCGGAGGGGTTCACTATAGAATGGCCTATCCAAAATTATTAGCATTCCTAGTAATTATTATTATTAATTCCTGTTTGTGAGCCTGTCGCTCCATCACGGCAGCGATCACGTGCTGGGATATCCACTGCTCAGGACATAACACACCTTGGAAGTGGATGATTGTTTAACTGATAGATTGTAAAGGTGGGCTGACCTATTGCCTTTTCATGTTTTGCTCTGCTTCAGCTGCCTGGACTCTTGCAGTTCCTTTGCAGCTTTTCTGATCCATCATGTCAGCTTGGCAGCTGCACCTCTGTACTCTGCCTGCCTGCCCACTGCAAGCCAGGTTTCAGTCTCCGGCGCATGGTATACGCTCCTCCCTGGTTGTCCTCTCGCTGGAGAGCTGATTTTGCCTGCACCTCTATCAAATGACTTTCTTTTAAGCGGCACAACTGCTTTCTCCTGTGGATCCCCTCAGCCCAGGGCACCAGCTACACAAGCACAGAGAAGCACATGTTCCCAGATGTCCCTAGGCGTGTGCTATGCGTCGGAGATCAGGCTTCCTGACACCAGACATCTGTGGGCTGAACTTCCCCACCCCAGCGAAACGTGGCCATTTTTATTTGGAGATATTTCCCATACACCCGGTAACTTCTGCCCTTGCTGTGGACTCTTTGCTTTTCTCAAATTTAATTTCTTGGTGGCACGCAGACCTGCAAATGACAGCATCTCACACTGATAAACTCCTTTTGACGCAGGTACACCTAGAAAATTGCCCCCTCCCCAAAACCGGGGAAAAAGGATTGGAAAATGGCTGAAATTTTATGAGCAAATTTTCAAGTAGGAACAGATTTTTTTCTGCCAAGATGTATAATAGGTGTTTTTGAGAGGTCGTTAACTTCAACAGTATAGTCAAAAACAGTGTTTCACCCCACACTGCATCATTCGTTAAGCAATTAAGTTACTGATAGGCTTTTACATTTATTTACCTTGATGGAAAGATATGTTTACTCAACCTGAGTACAAATCAACATGAGGAGGCGGAAGTTCAGAGTAAATTTGACTAATGATGTTGTGTTTTCATCCTTAAAAGAAAGAAAAAAAGCCTCTCTGCTTTTGATGCTATTTTATCTTCACTGGAAGGGATCCGAAATGATCCCAACTGTCATGTGAGTGCTCAGGGAGGCTCAGATCCTCTTTGATTGCCTCTGAACGTCTCTCTCTGTTGGCTCATACCTTCCCATATATGAATACAGCGTGCAGCTCTTCAGGTTATTTATTGAGCAGTGCTTTAACTCTTCCCCATGAGTGCTCTCATGTCTTTAAGCAAAACAAGGGCTGCGGCCACCTTTGCCTGGAGGAACTTTAGCGCAGCCTCACTGCTGATGTGAAGGAAGAATTTCCTCGCAGTTTTAGAAAAACTTAAAACTGACTGGTGCAGGTCATATTTCTTTCAGAGAACCTTAATTCTCTCTCATCTTCTTTCAGACCCACTCTGTTCTCCAGCCTTGTTACATGGATTTCTGTCTCTCCAAGTCATTCCTCAGCATCCCCTTGAATGGCATCTACTGCACGTGAGCATCCTCCACCGTCTCTAAGATACTTTTATTGATTTTCTTTTTTAAGCATTTGTTTTTTATGATGACATTGATAGACGTGAGACCTAAGTCTGGAGATGTTCTGTGGGTAGAGCTCACATTTATTTCAGTATGTAGAGCAGTTTTAGGATCTGATCCATGTTAAAGACTAGCACTGCGTAATGAGGCCCGGGCATATAAAAAAATATGTATTCTAACACAACTCACTCAAAACAAATATGTTCCCTTCTCTTCAGCTGGTGTAAACAATCAATCTCCATTGTGCTCGGCATGGCTCTGCTATGCTGCCTTACATGAGACCAGAGCTTGTCTTCCCAGGTCTTGTGAACTCAGTTCATGGCACTGCATCACCGTCCACAACCTTATGACTTCGGATGCCAGTCCTAAAAGCCATCCTCAAGTTTGGTGTTGTCGTAAGTGCTTTATGGGTAGACCTTTTCTTGTGACAGATGTACTGAAATGGGGTCTCTTTTCTGAGTCCTGGCCTCCTCAGTCAAACACAACTGGCTCTGAGTTCCAGGGGAGTTTTACACCTAGAAAAAGTGGAGAATTAGTGCAACAGTTGTAGTAAGATACCCTCGTGCTGACCTGCAAAATCTTCTACTCTGATATCTAAATTATCTTTTGATAAAAATTGACAGCTGTGTGAAAAAATTGTAATGACTTGAGGTGGAAAAAACAGGAGGGACTAGTTCAAAACTCCTGTGTAATATCCATTGTCTGTCTGGACTAAAGTGAATTTGAACTCAGGTGTTAGTTCTTCAACCGAACTCAGATTTTGTGCTGTTCTGCAGAACCGTTATACTGCTCTGTAAGTTGTGCCGGAAGCAGAGTGAGCTGTTTTGGCGCTGAAATGATTTCATTGTTAGGCTAAGTGTTACACAGATGGCATTCTTAAATGTAAAATTCTTTTTATGATTCTTTCAATTTCATATTTATTTCATTAGATCATTATTTATGTTAAAGAGACTATTAATATGAAACGTGCTTAGCTTAAAAGAAAATGTTGAGAGGAGTTTCAGGTATCTGATCCTCAATCCTTTAGTTTTTGTTTTTCTCATTTTCCTGCTTAAAATGGTTTTTTTTGTGTCTCTAGGTGCTATGTGACAGATCCACACAAACAACAGAGGGGAAAGAGCCTCACTTAACTGATTAGAGGAGAGAAGCAGTGAAAGAGAATATGCACAAAGTGCTGCCAAGTTCACACAGCAAAGGAAAAGATAAAAAATAGAATAATTTCACCAATCTTTTTTATTTAGAGTAATTCGAGGTATTGCTTATAATAGCAGCAGGGAAACAATTTTCAGACAAAAATGTGATTTCTTAATCAAAGATCTCTAATTCAAAATATATTTATTTAATAAACAGTAATTATGATAGCTGCAACTGCTCATTCATATCAATAATTCATTCAGAAGTAAACCATATCAACATATTAGCATTTATTTTTCCATTTAATAGGCTGTGATTTAAAATAAATGTAAATCGTCATAATCATTCAGCTCCGTATGCTGGGAAAGGAAAAGTCACCTTAAACCATATGAATATTGTGAAAAAAAGGGGAAGACAAGTTGTTCTAAAGAAACAGCATATGGGGGCAGATCTTAAGCAGGGTTAAAGACGCTCTGCTTTCTAGATGTCAACATAGCTTTGCTGATTTACACCAGCCGGGACTGGTCAGTAATTTTTAAGAACTGGATGTTTTAGAGGATTTTCCAAGGAGCCATGTACTGATTTCTTTCTGTAAGAAAACAGATAAGTATGATTTCTTTCAGCTTCAATTAGGAAAAGGCAATATACATGATCGTGAAAATTCTAGTTTGAAGATTTTTATGTGTGGAAACAATAGGCTGTTTGCCTGAGTCATAGGCTGGCATTGCACACGTATGACTGTGTGTGCGTGCTTGTGTGTGTGAAGCTATATTTGTTATTTCCTGTCCCTATTTAGTTAGCCAAACCCTCTCCTAACTTGTACCCCTAACTACCCACCTCATTTTGACAGCCCTTTTTAATCTGCCTGACCCATTAGCTCTCCCTCAGCAAGCTCTGTTTAAAATATTTCTTTCTGTCCCCAGTCTGAGGTCCAGAGAGCATTGTTTGGAGGCTGTGGAGCATGGTTCCACATGTCAAAAAAACCAAATTTTTTTGCATTGGGCACAGGGAAAAAGTGATCAAGGTCTAGAGCCCCAGCCAGTGTATATTACTGCTGTTAAACCATCTCCGGCACTCAGTTCATATCTGATCTTACAGCGACAGCTCTTTCTCTTTTCCTTTCAGTAGGTGAAGCCAGGGATTGTGGCTGGGAGATGCACATGATAGGGATGAGCCTGGAAAGCCTTTGGTACTCCCTGTGTGAGCCCGCTGTGCTCACATGTACAAGCAAGCGGCGGCAGCACACCCATTCAGGCCACACCGCGGCCGTAGGGCCCGCTTGTACTGCCATGAGCTAAGCCCTTTTCCTCCTCGACACAGAGTGCCCTGTGTCCTTGGTAGGGAAATAAGGCCACAAGCCCCTTCTTCACCCAAAGTCCTGCAGCGATGCTTTCAGGGGATGGCTCGGGGCAGCGGCGGGAGCACGGCCGAAGCAGAGAGAGGGCAGCAGGATGGCATGGGTAGCTGGAGAGCCACAGCACAGGTTAGCCCTGCAAAAAGGTGTTTTCACAGCCTCCTAGGTGAGTTTTGTCGCCCATGTGACTGTGTTGTTATCCCATTTTTCTTTCAAGTCTGGCCCTGCTGTGCTGCTGTCCTGCATGCACAGCCTGTGACTACACTGGACATTCAGCCACAGGGCAGCCCAGTTAGGGTGGTACTCGACTTTTTTTTTTTTCCAATCTCTGCAATGCTTTACATTACTACATTCCTCCAGCAGTTTCTGAGAAGAAAAGTGAGTCACATTGTTTAATTTTCCCCATCCTGATAGAGAGGAACCATGTTTTTTCCACAAGTTATTGCATTATGCCTCCTTACGGTGTGGCTCTGATTTAGTGCTGGATGAAGCTCAAAAGGAGGATTAGTGTAGATATACTCCCATATGCTTGGATGCATTTCTGAACCCTGTCTGTACCATCCTCACTGTTTTTGATGAAAAAAGCTGGGCTATAAACCTGATGAGAACAGGCTTCCATGCAAGATGTTTAGTATTTCCTGCTTCCATTTGGGCCAGCAATACAGCACAGCCAGCCCCTTTCGGCCCTGCAGCTCTCGGTCATGGTCTTGTCTGAAATTCAGAAAATCGCAATGGTAGAAAATGAGTAGGGGAATAAAAGGAAGTTGATTTTTCTCAACTTTAATAATGGCTAGATTTGGGTTTAGTTTTGGCTGAGACTTTGCTTGGGGATGGGCACAGGTAGAGTGTTTTTATTTTAGTGGAATTGGTTCATCCATCTTTTAGATGGTGGCACTGAATTGTGAGTCCTGAGAGAAAGAACCTGTGCTTCTTTTTAAAAGCTGTGCCTTCTGGGAAAATTAGGGCTGGCTATAAAAGCCCTGACTGGATTGTATTCAAGAAAACCAGGAGCATGGGAAAGAGAAAAAGAAGAACAGAAAGAGTGAAAGAAGGAGACAGGGAGGCTTTTCCAAAGGTATGCTGCCACAGTGAGTCATGCTGCACTTTGGTATCACAGGCTTCACTATGCCTAATGCCTGGGCATTTTCTGGCTAGTAATAAGGTTGTCTGATAGCCAAATACCAGGCCACATTTAACTTGATCCTAAAACTGCTATTCTATTGCCATTTGTGGGCTTTCTTCTTTAGCTGTCGTTTGCTAAAAGAATTTCTCAATAGTACTCAGTAATCAGTCAATCATTTTTTCGCCGATTCTCTTCTCTCCATTACAAGTGTTTCCCAGTTTGTGAAGGAGAGGCTATGTTTTCTCAAACAAATCCTCCACTCCTAGGTTTATTAACAAACTAACTTTAACTTACAAGATTCAACTGAAAATGGAGGCTCTTTCCATACCTGCGTAGCCGGCTGGATGCGTGAGGAGTCCAAGCCAGCTAGGCAGACAGACACCTTTTTCACATGCCCCAGCCTGGCTCCCGTGTTGCTCCATGAGTTTCTATCAATCCATACAATGGCTGACATTGTCTGCAAGGAGCAACTCGGATTACGGCCCCTTCCAGCTGCGCTGCCCCTGACCCTGGGGCTGCCCCAGGCTGCCCACGCTCTGCCCTCCCCGCAATCAGGGAGACATCAGCTGCAGCCTGCTGCTGCCTGTGAGTGTTGATTCTGGTCTTGAGGGTGGCCTTGGATGTGTTTTAACAGCCAGCACAGACACTCTGTGGGGATAACATGGAATGATTATTTTAGGGCAGATTTTCCCCTAAAAAAATAGTTCTACATGCATGCAGTTTGATCTTCACACAAAGGATTTATATAAGAACTCACTTCCCTCTGTCGGTTATGAAAAAAAAGCATGCTGGAGAGATTTAGGGAAGCGTACAAGCTAGAGGATAGCTGCAGACAAAAGAGAGTTTTTCTTCTAAGAGCATGTGCCCAGCTGGAGCTCTGGCAGCTCTGCAGTCAGAAAGCCTAGGTGTTACCTGGCTGGGACAGGGGACGATATCTGCTTGGCATCCTCCTGACTTGCAAATTTGGCCAGCACTTCTCAGAGCCCTGTCCTCTGTCATGCGCACACATGTACGTACACACAGTTTTGCCACCCAATGCCCACTTTTTGGGGATCTTCCACCCTGCAGGTATACTGTACCCAACTGGCCTGAAGGGATAAAAGGTGAAGGAAGAAACTCTTTGTGACTCCTTTACATGCTAAAGTAGATGTAAAAGAGGCCCAAAGCTCACGTGGTCTTGCAGGAATAGTGTTGCTGCAGTGGCTCTAGACCAGCCGAAAACCAACATCCCGACTCCTAGACACCCTGCAACAATATAGCTCAGAGTGGAGAGACTTAATGACAGGTCTGCTGGAAAAAGGACCTAGTAGGATGGGAAAAATGCTTCCTTTTGGTGCCTGCAACCCCAAAAGTTTTTCTAAGGTCAGGTCACCATCTACAAGCGTAGTGCTGGCTGACTCTGTCCAAGTTGCTTTGTGGTGTGACGGAAACATACACATCCGTCTGAAGTTGCTCGAGTTTTGTCTGTCCTGTTCAGCCATCTCTGCTCTGCCGGTCAGCGAGTCCCAAATGCAATGACAGCACCTAACAATACAGCTTGTGTGCTTGCCCTTAATGTAGCATGATGCTTGAAACTGAATATAAACAGGGATGAGGCTTTAGATCTTACTCATATCTCAGTGTAACTTTGAGGTTGTCAGACAGAACTGAAGTGAGAGATCTGGAGTAGGAAAATTAGTGAACACAAAAGTCATGATATTTACTCAGTTTATGCATTTTCTCTCTTTTTTTTCATGAAACCTGCATAACTGGCATGTAATTGTTTTGCTAAGTGAGCCTTGAAAGCAAAAGTCTTGATAGCTGTCAAATATCTTCTTTGTAGTACAGTGTGTTGTCCTCAGAAGCTAATCAGCAGAACTTGCTCAGAAGAACTTAATCAGCAGAACTGAGCACATTGTCAGTGCTTAACAAATAATAAAGTATAATAATAACAGCAGTTCCTTTTGACACAACCTATCAAACTTCTGCTTTATTTCTGGGAGTGCCTTCCTTGCCTCTAGTTAAGATTTGATACCTACTGCTGCTCTACTTACTGTAGTTGAGAGGACCGGTGATATGACCTAACAGGGTGGAAGTATTAATTGAAATGAAATTTTGACAAATAGTTGAAAAAGAATCCTGAGAAAATTCTTAGACTGTTCCTTTTCACTTACTGATGTTACTCATAAGACTCAAAAAGAGAATTTAAGAATGAATTTGATTAGTTCAATTGTTAAAATGTAAAATGCTATGCTTACAAGTTAATAGAATTACTTTTGAATTTCCTGATAATATTTTTTCTTTCTTTTTTTTTAAAGAGAGACTCATTAGGTTTTCTTTACAGAAAGGTGAATGTATCCAGCAACACACCTATTATTATTAATTATTATTATTATAAGGGGACTGGATAGCTCAGAGCCTTGTTAACAGATCTGAGGCTATCACTTCTTTGTCACCATTGTAATTTGGCTCAGGCTGGGAGTTACTGACAATCATTTCATTTTCTGATTGTTTGGTGGTTTATATGCAATTAGTTGGTGGGTTTTATTCACTTCCAACAAGATATATATCCATATTATAAAGAAAACCACTGGGTCAGCTCTAAGCTGCCACTAATTGTCGCAGGCTTAAATGAAGCCATGTCAATTTATCCCGGTTGAGGATCTGACCAAGGATCACAACTGGCATTAATTAACAGAGGTGTTATCAGACTCTGCAGAGATGCCCTGGGTTGAGTGACAAGTGGCAAGCCATTGCATGCCAGTGGAGCAGTGCCCAATGCTGGCAGGTGGGAGCTCCAGGTCGCCCGCGACTGAGGCACCTCGGTGGCTTCTGCTGCCGTACAGCCCTCTCCGTGCCACCAGCCCTTGTGCAGAAGGAGCCGCAGAGCTGAGGGTGGCCGGCTGTACTACAGCCCAAGCAATGCAAGGCAGCTACTTCATATGTGGGAAGGGAGGAAGTATCAGCGCTGGGCTGACTTGTCCTGGAGCTGGATGTGCATAAGACTGTGCTGCTAGTGCTATGTGAAAGCCCCTGGCTCTGATTTTCTGGGGGTACGTGTGCACCATCTGAGCTAACACTATAATGCTGGCTGCACGTGCATGACAGAAGGGTGGGGGAGATGCTGCTGGAAATGCAGGTACCCAAAGTCCACAGGACAAACCTGGACCTCACGTAGCTCAGGGAGCAATCTCAGCCTTCACCAGCTACTGACACTCTTTAAAAATTTGCTCCAGTTCACAGCCCTCTTGTTTTTTGGTGCACTTGGAGAATTTTTCTTTTTATTCAGAGACCTTTTTGTAACCCAGGGAGGGGAAAAAACAGGAGAGTGGGAGTTCAATACTAGTGGGAATGCAGAAGTCAGTAGGCTGACCTAGTGGGTGGGAAGATGCAGAATATCTGAGGAAGGTGCAATAGTAACCACCACCTACAAACTCTCCCTCTGCCCTTCTGCAAACTCTTTCCACCATTTTAAACAAGATATGAAAAGACGCTCAGGTACCTATTTTCTGCAGCAAATCTGGGTGGTTCTCTGAGTAGTCATCTCTGGGCCCAAAGTCACAAAAGATGACTGAGACTGGAGTGGTATATAGACATCCAGGTTAAGGATTCCAGTCCACACATCTGCAAAGTTCATCACACATATTTTTGCTAATAAAGATCTCAAGACATCTAAAATCCTTCTCCTGCTTGTGCTTGTTGGCCAGGCAGTTACCAGCTTAGCTGGGCTGAACTTCTCAGCAGCTAATCCTGATTTGCTTCCTCAAACTATGCATTGCTTTGCCCAAAGCACATGTAACACACAATCAGGATTGGGCAACACACAAAATACAGCAGCTGTCTTCACTTTTCTTCAAAGTAAATATGTCCACTTGAGCTTCAGGAGTTTCAAGCCCTTATCTCTTATCAGCAAAGGGAGCAGGAACCTTGGCCAAGAAGCTACAAACTAAATATTCATGGGGGGAGATATTTTCCATACTTCCTGCAGAAGTGGTGCTGACATACATTTATTTCTCTGGGAGGAGTTTAAGGCAGTGAAGTGGAGAATAAGATACCTTTTCCAGCCCTCCTCTGCTGACTTAGCATGCTCTACGCTTATTTTGGATTGGCACAAGACAGAGGATTTCATTCAGCATACTCGTTGCCATTGAAGATGTTTCAAAAATATTGGCTTCACAGCCTAATAAAAATACAGTGATTTTTCAGAAAAATCAGTAGAACTTATCCTCAAAGGATATACAGATGTGATGATTATTGGAGTTTTAATTAAAATAGCAGGTAAAATAAGTATTATGGTGTTATTATTTCTAAGATAACAGAATAAAGGTGCCCATTTCTTTCTCAAGTGCAATTTTCTAAATGAAAAAGTAAACATTAATATCTTCAGAGATCTTACCGATCTTGTACGATAATTTAGAAAAATATCTCTATTAGGGATAGTTATATATGCTTTTTGTTGGAAATGCAATCACAGAATATGCACATAGCTGCAATCTGTAGACAGATTAAGTAAATTAAATCACTCAATGTCTTTTTTCAATAGCTCTAAAGTTAAAAGTAATTTGCAAAGAAAATACTCAGTTTCAATTGGTTTGTAATATCTGTTAATGATCTTTGGAAAAATTTCTGATAACACACGGAAATTCCCTCAGGGACAGAGTTGTGAATAAGTGGATTTTTTTAAGTTTCAGATGTCATTAGCTAGTGATTTCTTTGAAGTAAAAAGCTGTTACAGAATAAATTGCAGAGGTATACAAGTGAACAGGACAATCATTTTTATGAATAATATACATTTTTTCCACTGTGCATTCTGCCCCCAAAAGAAAGAAAAAAAGATCTAATTTGTCACTGCAAACATGCTGGAATCACAAGTGGATGGGGATTTTGTGCTTACTTTATGTGTATACTCTGTCTTTATATGAATGTACAGACTGCTGGTGTAAAACTCCTTGTGGAAGGATCTAAGAATCTGTTTTGCTCCTTTTGATGTGGTGCTTTTTTTTTTCCTTTTTTTTTCCCCTGGCAGATAACTTTGAAAAAGTTATTTCAGCCCGCAAGGCTGAAACACTTCCTGTGACTGAAATGGCTCCAGCACAACTATTCCCTAGAAGACATCCTCCCTGATTTCTTGTAGTGCCTGTAAGATAACTGGAGTCGCAGGTAAGTACAAATGTGGAGAAAAGGGCCTCTATTCTCATGTTAGCATGAAGTCTCTACCACCGAAAAGGGCCTCTATTCTCATGTTAGCATGAAGTCTCTACCACCTTATTGACAGTTCAGTGATAATAAACCAGATATTCAGATACCAGAACAAGGTAACATTTCTCAGAGGGACCAATGAGAGGTCTCCTGATCTCTGCCCCAATCTGAGGATATCTGGAGTAGAAAACAGCATCAGAGGTATTATAGACTACACCTGCCTGTGGGGAACACTGTCCTGCCTCAAGGTTCAGCTGTACAATCCAGCCTTGGACAGATGAGGATGGGCCTTATGTCTCCATATGTTCCTGTGTGTGGGTGAGGTGGTTGTGCGTTTTGACAGGGTCTGGTGACACTCTGAAGGGATGCTGGTCTGGGTGATGCGGGGACTAGAACTCCAGAGTATACTGTTACAGATCAAAAGATAAGTCTAGTTGCTGCCATTGAGCCTTTGGTTTCCTCTCCTTCCTCCTAACCTCTTTTCCCAACACCTTATTTCTCTTGTTCTGCCTTTTTCCTGATCTATAGACAGGGCTGTAAAGCATACCATGCTTTACCAGCATACAGTGAATGTGGCTGCTCCCTCCATGCAGGGCTGAGGGAGAAAGATTAGCGCACATGTAGTGAAAGAGGTGAACAACTACAGGTTTGAAAAGCCTCCTAGCCTTCCCTGGGCCTCTGAAGGAGTCCACACCTATCCTGATTATCTGTAAGTAGGTCAGACAGCCTTTCATTTCCCAGACATAGATGTTCAGTGATGCTTTGCAGTTGCTCCAAGAGCAACTCCAAGAAAGTTCCTCTTGGCTGCTCCTTAGCAGTCACTGGCATTGGTCAACCCTAAGACACCTTGATCTTGACAGAGGCCAAATACTAGACAATATGGAAGGGCAATCCCCCTTCTTACTGTGTATTTAAGTGTACAACAGTTTACCATGGAAGATGATACCTTTGTGACTCAATCTATTGACTAGTGTATACCAAGAACTACTGACATTATTACATAATACCTGGTAGTAAAACTCTCACAAGTTTTTTCAAGACTAGGAGCAACTATTATTATTATCTAGTCTGATCTTCTGCATAATACATGCTACTGAATCGAACCCAGTCTGAACTTTGCATGAAGATTTGCTTTTATGCCTAAAAATGCCTCCTCATTTACAAATAAGATGCTGTTTCTCTGAGTACTATCTGTGCAGCAGCAAGTTCCATTAATTAACTGTACATTGTTTGGAAAAGCAATACCTCTTATCCGTTTGAAATTTGATACCTCTTCATTTCACCTTGCAGGATAGGAAAGGGTTTTTATTCCTTTGCTGCTAATTAGGTTGGAGGATCAGGAGGACGAAATGTTATTTATATTATAGTCATGCTTAAGTAGAGCTCTGAGGATGCCTGGGGATCCCATTGCACAAAGTGAGGGAGACTGTGCAATTCCTTTGGGGCTGAGACTATTTCAATAGACAAATGGCACATTTTCGAAAGAGCTGAATGATTTAACTGAAAAGAATGTCAGACAAGTCAATGGATTCATACTTCTGAATTACCTGTGCATTTCTGAAAAATTAATCCAAAGTTTGGAGGAAAGAAAGGTATGGAACAATGAAGTTTTTGAAACCGAGACTAAAAAATGAGTGTGGGATATAGTCGGTGAAAATAAAAATGTGTTGCTAATATGCAGCACTGTCCATGGGTCACTTCGGCTTCCAGAGGCTCATGCTCTGAAATTTCTCCCTTTAAGAGAAGAGGATGCACTGAGGAAAGTATCTGCAACATCTGCTTCATGCAAGGTCTCCAGACCTTCCAGCAAGGGGCGAAGGGCATCTTCTACATTAACTCAGGCAACAGTGGTTGTTCCAGGTTTATGGAAAGGGTTCATGGAAGATTTGCAGTCCCATGAGGGTGAATCTGCCCAGAGAGACAGGCTGGGGCTTGCATTCTTTCTCTCTTCTCAAGAAATTGCCCATCCTTTTGACTTTTTTATCATTTTTATTGCCATTCTCTGGACTTGTTCTACTTCTTTCTTTCTTCAGGGATGAGGTGACCAAATTTGAAGACAGTATTCAAAGTGAGGATGTGCCACTGATTTATATAATGGCTTTATAATATTTTCCATATTATTCTCTAAAACTCTTTTCTTCATACAAACCCCATAAGAATCTTTTTAATTCTTTGAACTATAGTGCCTTTTAACATCTGTAGTTTACTCTGATCAGATTTTGACAAAGGAATAAAAGGCTCCATTTTTCACATAGAATTTTATTTATTGTTTGAACTTTAGAGGAGAAATTGGTTAACTTACAATTTAAAATTCTTGGCAATGTAGACCATTGGGCAAGGATTTCATTATTAGCCCTTCTATACTTTCTGTAGAAATGTGCAAAGCTGAAAGTTGATGTACAAGATCTTGGCTCAAAAGACTTGACTTTCATACTATAAACACAGCCAAAGACTTAATTTGGAGCTGCCAGAATCCTCAAAGTTGTCAGAAATACTGACACTGTACCACCTTCCAGATGCAACATGCTGGGGCCATGCATTTACATGCCATCCAGCCAGTGCCATACATGTGTGCAAGCGGTACCCGAGCGCTGCTGTCTCCTCTTGACCGTACCACATACCTCCATGCTAGGTCAGGGGAAGACCCCTTTGAAAAAGGTGCTTGATGACTGCAGAGGGTGAGGATCTTGCTGTCATGTCACAGCTGGGTGTGGTGCCTTCATCAGGATATTAGAAAAGGCTCAAGGAAAACAGTAAGATCCATTCTATTGCCTAAGACACTTCCTGCAGCTACTGAGTTGCCTTAGAGTTACCAATCCAAGTGCTGACCCTGCCTGACCTTACTTATCTTGTAAAAGCTGACAAGATCACAGCCTGAAGCAGTATAGCCACAGGCTCAATACTGGCTACCAAAATGTCTGCTTAGTATTTTCAAGAAATGCTGCTTTTAAGATTTACAATGCCACCTACTAGATATATGGAGAACACCAAAACACAGCTCCGACCCCTGAATGTTCAGCCCCACTTACACAGAAATTTGTCCCTCTCAAGGGACCAGCACCGAGTTGCCATGAAATAGTTATTTCCTACCTGCAAGTGAGCTGGAATTGAAGCATCATGTGATTGTATACATACAGATTACAGATATTTGAAAACTACAGCCTTGTGTTCAGAATTCTTTGTTAGCTACTTTCATCAGTTGTATTACTGCTTTAACAGTAGAAAGATCTCTTCCATTTCTGTGTAATATCTTTTTTTTTTTTTTTTGGTTTAGTATAGAAAATTGTCTTAATTCTTCCATGACCAAAGCAGTGTTTCATCAGAAGTTATTTTTAGATGAACTGTAAATTTCTTCCAGAGCAAGCATTTTAGCTCCTCTATATGAAAGCAAACACATATTTTCCTGAATATCTCTAAGGATAAATACAGGTTTAAATACCCAAGAAATATTAAGGAACCAACCTGGTTTAGTTGTTTGTACATTTCATACACAATATAAATTCATAGTTCTTGCAGGGTGTTTTTTTTTTTTTTTTTAAGAACACCAAAGATATGGAAAAGACACTGAGGTCTTATTGCTTCTGTCGGAAACTTCTGCTGATTACAGCAAGAGTAGGATTGGGCCCAGAGAAACTAAATACACACAAGTAACAATGAGTTGGCCATATAAGCAAGGAAAATCACAGATAACAGATGCACACAAATTAGCAATGTACCTTTTAGGTCATCCAGTACAGCTCGCTGACACCGTGAGGTTGTTTCCTATGGCATATTTTTGGCTGTTTTGTGTGCCTAGATTAAATGTCCTAAGTGATGTCATGTCCCTAGGGAAAGATTGTGCTGCCTAGTGTATCTTGTTAGAAGTTTTTCTTTCCTTTCTTAACATCACCATATTTCTCCTAGTTATGTTCCTTTACAAACCTCCTTCTTTTCCTTCATTGATGCAATTTTCCTCCAGTGTCTTTAGACTACTGTGATGCTCCATTTAGTTAACATTAAGTCAGCCCATACCTATTTAGCTCATTTAATCTTCTCTGATAAATCAGTCCTTTCAGTCTCATGCTTATTCTTCATCTCATCTTGTCGCACTCCTGCCTGTCAGTATCTTTTGTAGTTATGAGATTTTAAAGATGTGATGCCTTTCTCTGAACTAACAACAGCTCTGGTATAGATCTGAACACCTTCAATGTCTTCTCACTGAAAAACACTCCTGATGTGCCCAGGGGAAAGCCATTGGTGCTCTGAGCAGACACACAGGTAGAGTATCCTGTTCAAACAATTTCCTTGGTACCACTTATTCTACTGATCAACAAAAAAACTATTAAAACATTTAACCTAGTGGTTCAAAAACCAAATGCATGTCACTATGGATTTATTTTATTTTTCACAATGTTAGGAGATAGAATAGCACAGCTGAAAAGATATTTGTTGCTGTTGCTGACATTTTCAAACTCTTGCTCATGGACATCACAATCCAAAATTATGGAAGACATTGTCTTGTCTAGTAACTATATTTAGGTGCCACTAGAGTACATTGTAGAAAGTAATTATATATGTAGTCACCAGCCTAGCCGTTCACTTCAGGCAATAAATTCTGATCAACAAACAACACTCCTTTAGTGCTAAATGAGATCTTGGTTGTAATTGAATGTCTTTACCTTTGTGTTCTGTTGGATTGGAGGAATATCATTTTAATCTGCTCTCTTTAAATTTTCATTAAGGAACGTTTCAGCTACCTGCAGCCTCATCTGATGAAGTTTAATGATATCAGCTAGCTCATTCTTCCATGCACCAGCAGGGGCTTCTTTAAATTGGTCAACTGTACAGAACATTGTTTTCGAGTTTAATATACTTGGAATCAACCTTTTAAAATAATGGCATCTCTACAGACAGTTTATATACATAGTGCTCACACGTGTGTGTATTTATGTGTGTATGTGTGTGTGCATATATATGCATAAGTGCACACATTCATACAGCAATACTGATCCTATTCACCTTCTTGAAAACATTTCAGCTAGTATTAACATAAATGTGCTGTTAAATTGGCAGTGTTATACATTTTTGTTGGAGTTTACTTCTGTAACCTAAAATCAGAAAGATAAGCTGTGAAACTCATGCAGCTGATGACATAATGCTAGGATCTCGTGATGCTGAATCTCATATTTCTAGGAGTGTAGGATGGATGTTCCTTGCTGGAATAATTATGCTGCCTATTGCAATATATGTTTCCTTGTTTTCATGTGGGCACTGAGATGTTCAAACCATTAAACGTATATGGTATAATGAGTCCTGTGTTTCTTATTTATTCTAAAGACGGCATTAACTTTCTATGGTTGTTTTATTGTATAATATAGCCAACTACTCTAAGAATCTGTAATGAACATAGCAATAAGCTGTGACAATATGCATATTTACATTTAATACTGATGTCCAAATGTACATATGTGCATATAAATATGCATGTATGTATATACAAACACTTAAAGGGAGACTTATACACAAATTAAATACAACCAATTAGGATGTGGCATAAATAGATTCAAAGCTTACCTGTTATGGCTATATAAAGGGAAAATCTGAGCCACAAAGACACAGAAGAAAGTGAAGCTCAATACACTCCATTGGCTCATTACCATTATGCTCAACAGTGACAGGCTGTATGTTAAGACGGGGTACCAGCAGACATTCGTAATGACAGCTGGTTCAAAACAGAGCTTTCAAAATAGTGCAACACCCCTAACTTCCTTCCAAATCTTGGTGTTTGCCAGCACTTAACTGAGGCTGGCTCTTAAGGTCAGATGTTCAGATAAAAGTTATTTGGAAAGAATCTGCTTCTTTGTGTTTGAACTGTTTATACGTTCAACATATAGGCTCTTCATTGCCCATAAATTTGTGTTTGAGCTCACATGTGGGTTGTGCTCCGCTGTTACCTGAAAAAATAATAGGTGTTTCTCCCTAAACATGCCCTATTTGCCTGAGATTGTCCTCTGTCAAATTCTCCACTCTTTTGTGGGCTACATAAAATGAGAGCCATACACTAGCTTTTTGTTTTTACTGGGGAAAAAAAAAAAAAAAAAAAAAGCACAGCCCCTCTGTTGAGAAATAGAGGAAAAGTGGTTTCTCTTTAACATCAACCACATCACAAGCACTGTGATGATCAGCCAATTAGGGACACAGCAACACCCCCCCCCCCCCAAAAAAAAAAAAAAAAAAACCCCTTGGTTTGTCCTGTGTGACTTTTCCCAGTGGATACATATAGAATCTGGAAATAAACACACTCCTCCTTTGGAAGGAAATGCAAACAGAGTTTATCTATTTGCATCTGAACTTAGTAAAAAATAACCAGGCACAAAAAGCAAGCTCAAAGATAAAGTCATGAGTATAAGTAAAGCTAAATTTCACCAAGCTAAACTCTGTCACACTGTTATAATTGCTGCACAGAACATAGGCTAAGTCATTGCCACATTATGCTGGTGAAATAGGTATGTATTACTTATGGGGCAAGTAAAGGAGCTTACACTGGGATGCTATTGACTTTGCTGAGCAGCCAGTATGTGGGGAGCATGCCATGAAAAACCTTGTGAAAATAAGGCTGGTGAACTGACTTGGTGTTGGAAATGACTTCAGAGTGGGTAGAATAATATTTTAAAACTATGATAAATTGTAGTTGCAGCACAGGAATACTAAGTGTGTGAGGTTTACCATTTAGCTTATCACCTGGGGACCCCAAGCCCTAGGCATCAGATCTTCAGAGGAATTCAGACAGCTAAATGTGCTGCTGTTTGGGGATCTTCAGTACTGCCTGGACACATCCCTCCTAACAAAATCAAGAAGACCTGGCTATCGAGGCTCTTCAGAAAAGTTGATCAGTCTCTTGGGGAGCTCTACTACGTTTCTGCTTCAGCTGGAGGTGCCTGTGGGGAGACACTGAGGGGAAAATGAGCCTGTGCTCATTTCTGGAGGAGGTATGGCTCTCCTGCAAGCCAGAGGCATGTGCAGGGCTGCTTCCCCACAGCAGGCATGCTTGGCTTACCGACACCCATCCCTCCAGCTCCAGAGTGGTACGTGTGAGCAGCATGGGCCATGCACTCTGGCTGGTGATGCTCCTGTTTGCCATCAGCCTTCCCGCCTGGATCAGGGCTGCTACCAATTGCTGACGGGTGGCCAGGAGCAACTCCCTGTGGTGAACCTCTTTTGTGCTTTTATCTCCCTCTTCTTGGCAGAAAGCTGCCACTGGCTCCCAGCCATGGCCCTCTTGCCCTCCCCAGTGCCCTGGCTGCGTGCTCAGCCAGCATCTACTTCTCTTCCAGCAGCTGGCCCTTCTTTTCCTCCACAGCTGGCTGCTGCCCCCTACTGTGGTAATTATTATTTATTATGGATATTCAGTGTACATTATGTGTCCAGAGTCCATACTGTCTGAATCAGTACCAGGGTCCTACTGTGTGGGCAGAAGCACTCAGTAATGTACAGTTGTTCCACTCAACTCTCATGCAGGGACAGACTGAGGGGGAGGGCGTGAAGGTGACTGTTGGCACCTATTAGCAGTATCTAATGTGACACGTACTCTGTGTCCTGTGTTACATGACTCCAGCAACAGCACAGCTGAGTGCAGAACTGCTTTTTCTCCACCTTGCTATCAATAGCAGGTCTCCTGCTATTTATGCTATCTGGCAGGAAACACCTGAAGTGTTTTCCAAAAGTCATGGTTGCTGCTCAGCCACAGCTTAACTCCCTGTTGCTGTGAATGCAGATATCGCTTAGTGCTCAGTTGCTGTCAAGAATTGATGCCCTTAGACTCCATCATGGCTTCACTGGGCATCGTTTTCTTTCCTGTTTCTCTCCCCCACCTTCTTCTCCAGGAGTCTCTGTTCGTGCAGATCCCTTTCTGCATGTCTTTCTCCTTCTTGCACTTCACCCTTCCTCCCCACCCTGCCTCTTGGAACTCATAACCCTCAGGTAAATACAGCAGAGCTTTAACTCCCACAGTTTAGTGTACAAACAAAAGCACTTGGAAGCGGCAGCAGCTTATATACATTCAGAAAAATACAGAATCCTAAACATATTTCAAACATACTTGTACATGCGTGAGAGCCAGGTTCTCAGCTGTAGTGGTTAGGTTTAGTTCTGTTCAAGATGATGGAGCAATAATGTTTCGAGGTAGCTGAGGATCTGTCCCAGTATGTAAATGTAAATATCTATTTTTACAAGCCCTCCTACAATTTGCTTTAAAAGAAAGCTTTCTTTTTAGACTCTGAAAGCATATAAGCCAGTCAGAAATGTCCCACTTTCTATATTTTAATTCCTACCTCTGACTTCCTTTGAAATCTAATTAATTCAAAAGAGACAGAGTGAATTAAAACTGAAGTAGCTTAGCCTTCAGTGTACCGGGCCTGCAGGAACTGAAGAAAACAAAAACCAAAAACCAAACAAACCAGGAGAGAAACTGAAAGGGTACGAAGCTATGTAAATCCAAATAATAATTTAAAATGTTTGAAGGTAAGCTGGCACACGAAGCCTAGCAAAATTTCCACTGTCCTATTGCTTGTGACCTTCTGCCCTTTCAACTAGCTGCAGCAACATAATGTCAAGAGTAAATACTCATGTATGCAATTTCTGTATCAGAGAACTTTCTGCTATGAATCACTTTTTAAATTGTTTTGAGTTTACATTTAATTGCTTCCTTTGCCTGTTATGCACACGGATGCCCACACCCCATATTTCATATGTGTCTATCAAGTAAGCTGAAGCTGTAGTCCTTGGATATGGAGTATTCAAACCTCAGAGCTCTACAAGTTTGAATCCAGGAACTGATTTGTCCTTTTTTAAGATAAGAACCACATGTGCGACTTGGATCCAGATCTGGGGTAGACTCTGGATACGCTAATTTAAATGCATTAGGATTTGGGACACAGACGTGTATTTGTAATGAAACTAGTCCTAATATCCACTGCTGGGTGCTCAACTTTCCCCTCACTAGGAAGAGAAACGTTCACATATTCACTTCCTCTGGACTGATTTGCAATTCATTCCAGGAACACCTCATCTTCAAGACATTTTTTTATTTCTTACCATCCTCTATAAGAATTGCTTATAAGTGACCTCTGCAAAACCTTTTGAACATTTGGATCACTTGCACATGGTCACCCTTCTCTGACAAGTCCCTATTACCCCACTCTCTCTCTGAAGGCTGCTGCACTGGTTCCTCAAAGCACTCCAGCCAGATGGGGTGGTACTTGTCCCCCGGTACCAGCCTCAGTCATTTGAGAGAGAACCCAAGAGGGTGTTCCTGTCCAACAAACTGTCTTTTTAGCTACTGTTCAGAACCGGTTTCTCGGGCTCCCTAAAACTGTGGTAAACTTCAAAGCTCCACAATTCCCAGGATTTTCCTCATCTCCTTTTGAAGACAGGCAACATAATAGGCCTTCCCAGCCTTCTTGTGCTGCTGCATTTTTCAAGGGAAGAAGGCATCCCCTTGTCAGTATCTTGGCTTTTTCTCGCTTTATTTCCCCTCAGAACTCCCAGATGAACACCATCCGGTTGTGGTGATTTACTGCACTTGAGTTTCTCAAGTTACTCTACAACTTCCTCCACAGAGACTTCAATCTGTATAAAGGCCACACTCTGATTTTCTTTGCAAAGTGCCTTTGGCACAGGAATTTCTGTGTGACTCTCAGCAGCAGACATGATGCAAGAGATTCATTTAACTCCTCTGTTAGTTTGTTGCACTCATCTCCTGACCCACTTTATATGGATTTGTGGGGATCTCTGGGGCGTTCTGGTGCATAACCCAGCGTAAGATTTATATTCACCTACAGATGAGGCCTAGCTCTCGGCTGGTATTCTCTAGCTGCTCCACTGAAGGATATTTCTGCGCATTGCTGCAGCCACTCTCATCAAGTCTTATTCGGCTGGCTTATTAAGCCCAGTATCATTCCTCCACACGGCATCTGTCACAGATGGGTTAAACGCTCGCTGATGCAAACTGGTAGTCTCCCCGGCAGGATGCTCCGAAGGGAAGCAGCTCCCTGCAGGAGCCCTCTCCCCCAGCGCCATGCAAGCGGCTCCCCAGCATGCGGCAGCGGCGGGGCGAGCTGGGTACTCGGCACCACGGAACAGGAAGAGTGGGACCGGACCCTAGCCCACGACCTGATCCTCAGCAAAGCAAATGGCTTTTTGGTCTTTTACCTTTGGTAAAGGAAAGAGAGTGCTGCAGCAGTCTTTTCTCTTTCTCTTTTTCCCTCCTTCTCTTGTGTATATTTATTTCTGTTTCTTCCCACTCCTTTTCCATTTTAGGAAAGACAGAAGCTGCCATACGGCCTATCCAATCTTTAATGATTATGAAGGACAGAACTAGAACATCAGAAATGGGGCAAAAATTCTTCATGTCCTCATTTATTCTCTGGCCGCTGTAGGCTGGCCTTAAGTCCAGACATTTCAAAAGAAGGTCAGTTTTATAATGACAGCCAGAAAACAAAGGTTTGCAAACACTACTGAGCTTTGTGACATAAAACTTATTTCATTGACCTTTGATGACCGTTACTTGGTCTGTCTATGGAATCAGTCTCCTGGTTACTAGCTTAATTTGTATTACAGTCAGTAAAGATATATATACCTGATTTGAGGATACACGACAAACAATGTTGCCCTTTGGTATGAGATGGATATGGGATAGACATCAACTATAACGGCCTAAGGCACAGATATGGAAACTGTCTGAAAACAATTCCTTGGCTTCATCTGTCAAATAAGAAAGTATTTCTGCTATGACTGGGGTTGTCCTAGCTTTCAGAATGGTAGGGGTTATCCTTATTTCACTCACTTTCTTATTTCAAGAGAAGAAGAAAAATCTGACATAGGACAGCTCTACTTTTTCATTGGCTTTTGGGAGTAGATCAAAGACACTGAACGTTCTACCCTTTTCAGGTTGATGTTAAATATGTCTCAAGAGCCACAATTCTAGAGCTGTCAATCGAAGTCCAGTCCAAGAAATCCATATCAAGATACCAACAGGCATGCTTATCCCTAGTACATCTGTTGAAATAAATGAAAAAAGCCTTAGAAATTAATTTTGTTCTTTAATTTCCTAAAGTTTGAGAATTCATGTACAGTGCAGGATTCACTACACCTTGCTTTATCTGCCTTAGAATTAGCTATCTAGTGTCAGGCGTCTTTTTTCTTTCTCTGTCCTCTGCAGGTGGCACCTCCAGATCTCACTCAGTTCAACTAGATCAAGTGGCCACTTCAGGGTGGTATCTCAGATTGCTGTAGTAAAATAGTTCTCTATTACTGGTGGAGTCTCTTTCTCTCTCAACTATGGAAGGAGCGCAGGTGATTGCCTTAGATGAAGCCACCAAGGTGACATTACCCCATTGTCAATGTCTTGGTTCATTACCATCTTTAATTTAAATCAATTTAGTGCTATTCTGATTGGATATAATCTTTTTTGTCTTATACTGTAGTCCACAATAATAATGATGCTCCCTAAACATCCTACTCCTAATCTTTTTTTTCACCAAAAAGATTTTCAGATTTTCTGCTTTATATGATGTAAAGAGAAATTTTACTTTCTTGATCTCATTTTCATCAGATGAAGGCATTTTCATTTTATCTTTCAATACTTTGTCTGCATATCTTTGTCTAATATACCAGGATTCCACTTAATAGTGCACGAGCAAAATCTCAGCAAACAGCCTTGTACTGCTTATGAAGTTAAGATGCAGAGAATGAACTGACGAGAGGCAGCTTTTTAAGATGTTTCTTCTAACCGGCATTACCAATTTTCTACAGTTATAATAGTACATTGATGTAATATAGCACAATGCATTTTCACATAAGTTTGATAGTATCTTTTCAATGACCAGAACAAATAAAATGTGTGGATATGACATTTATAAAATGTGGTTAGCAATAACTAAGTGAAGTAATTGAAATCGTACTATACAGTACTTAAGACAATTTCTATTTCTCCATTCTTGAACCCTTTCTTCACACAAAACAAGCAGGCTACAAAACTTCCTAAAAAATAAATTTCTGAGAGGTCAGAAATCTTTCAGAGGACTTTGAGAAGGGACATCCAAAGGCGCACAAAACACAGAAAGAAAATTCTCTCTTCATGTTAGTAGAAGAAAGGCAGAGTTCCTAATAATGAAATAAGGCAACTTTTAGGCCTTTGTTTTCACCTTGCTTCCAGAGTTTAAAAAGCCAGTTACATGGGCCTGCTGGTGACAGAAGAGGATGTCTTATTATTAATGCTGGTGGCATGGTGTGAAAAATGGTAGGGCTTAGCCTTGGGTGCTGGGTTACTTTTGGTGCCTGCTTAACCAGTGCAATGTACATGCTGTCACGACTCAGGCTGATAATTTTTCTCATTAAAACTTGTACACTATTCTCTTTCTCTGTTGCCTCCCTCCCTCTTCAACAGACTGAGATTTTTGTTGCTGGCTTGGGTTCTGTTTCACCTGTTGATGGTCTGATCACCCTCAAAAGAAGCTTTCTGAATACCACTACATCATCTCACCTTCTTCCTACACCTACTACTTACTACGTGCACCACCTACTTCATGAGATTTTTGCCAGGACTTTACAAAGTCTTGCCTGCCCACAGGGCAAGGCAAATAGTAACTGGAAGCACTGCCTCCTGCGTTAAGCTTGTACCATTCTCTACAATTCCTCCATGCCCCCATATGGCTTATTGCATGGAGGTATAAGGAAGCTAGATAGAATATTCTTTTTTTTGGAATGTGCCTTCTTTGCACTGCCTTTCCTGCACATATCCTGTAGTCCCATGTAGTAATCCATATTTTTGTTTGGGATGTATAGGAAGTATTCATAAACAAATAACAAATAACAACTGTCCACGACTTCTTCGTGGGTATCGAACAGTGTTTTGCAGGTGAATCAGGACAGAAAGCATATTGTAAAGTGGTGGGAGTTCTTTCAAATAGAGTAAAGACTATTCAGAAACATCCCACAATAGATAATATTTGCAGAGACAATTACCTCTTCACTTCACAGTATGTAATATACTGCTTACTTCTGTCACTAGGAGATACTTTCTGGGGGAATACTACCAAGTGGAGGAAATTTCCTGTGACATAGACACTACCATTAATGCATTCTGTTGATGCATACTGTTGATGCAAAATGAGTAATAAGTAAATATCTTTCAGTTGGTAGAGACAGTGTTGAAAACAGAGATGTGCAAGAAATGAACCTTGATCACAAACAAAATTAGGTTTGGTTAGCATTCATCCTACCAGTGGGGTGATTCGTGTTTTTCTTGTGTCTGCAGAATTTTCATCAACAGCAGAAAATTTTGCCAGAACTGTGATGATGTCAAGACCTTGGCAGAAATGTGTTATTTGCTTGTGCATTTGAGTGTGGACAACAGTTTCTCATTTGGTCACAAAAAATCTTCTTATTTATCTATTAACTCTAGGCTTTTTCAGATTTTAGGAATCTTCTGACACAAATTTGCATGAGGAAATGAGGTCTTAATGACAGACAGACATACCTCTGTAAGGAGTTACAAAGCAAACTATTGGCTTGCAATTCTCTGTTCTAGGAGGAATTTTGATCGAACTTCAGATGTGAATGTCACAGTTCAGGGCCATTTATAAAATATGATGCCTGCAACTGGCTCTGAACATTAGTGTACTTGGGGGGACCCATGACACTCTGTGTGATCTTAAGGTGGAATCTTGGAAGAGCAGTTTTGTTCTTTTTCCCCTACAGATCCTTAAAAATATGCAAATCTATGTGATCTGCTTCTCATACAAAGAGCTGCAAATTCAGCTATGGATCAAAGATTAGAGCATATGCCTGTTATTGCGGCTGCCAGTTAACCAGTCCAAATGTTTAACTCTTTAAAGAAGTAGAGGGTCAGCAGCTTTCTGAGTAATTGTTTCCAGACTGTCTTCTGTTGGTTGGATTTCTGTATCACATTCAACTTCAATTGCTGCTGTAATTTATCTCCACTCCACACACTCTAACTTCACTAAATTCATGTGTTAGTATTTGAGTCACTTAGGCTTAGACAAATCCAGAGCATGCTCCATGATCACTGATTGTTTTTTTTATGGTGCTTTGCAGATTAAAGGAGAAGAACCAGTGCCATCCAGATACCTGCCTCTGGCCTTTTGTTGTACTTAAGTGCAGAGGGGAAGAAACTGGGCCAAAAGTGACTCAAAAATAAATCAAGTCAGGATGTGTACTAACATTTTGTAAGTTTATCTTCACTTGGGTGTTGACAGTCCAAAGAGGGCGTGTTTTGCTGGCAGCGTGGTTGCGAGGGTAGTGCCATGTTATGAGAGTATACTTCTTCACTGGATATTACTGCACTTTCTTGTCTCTCAGTCTTGCCTTGTCTTTGTGAAGAAACGCACTTGAAAGGGTGCTTTAATCATGTCCTTTGTCCCAGTCCAATGGGCACCATCTCACCTTTGAAAAGGAATCTTGTGTTACTGTCAGCAGAACCAGCCATACCTTCAGTGCTTCCTCTCAGAGAGAAACGGACCATAGTCTACTGCATGCTCTCACACTGTCTCAGTCCACTTCACCATCTTCCTGCTGTCTCATGCAGCCACATACCAACCAGTCATTATCTAAAGTGGTGGTGAAGACAATGTAAGGATTTTACTGTTAGCTGATGGTAAGCTGAAAAATGTAACACATTTCAACTTGATTCGTGTTCTAGTTTTGATCTGGGCTATTCAACGCCAGTGGGTCCTGCTTCATCAAATGACCGTGCATTAAGGTAAATATTTTCCTCAAGAGACACTGGGTTTTAAGTAATAGAGCAACGTATGAGTTTAAACTGGAAAGGGCTGAGGAGATGAAATGGTTAAGGACATGCTTTAGACCCTTAGCCTCTCCTCAGAAGAAATGATAAACACCTCTCTTTAGCCAGGTCTACCTTCCTATACTTTTCTGAGGAGAACTAATGGAGAGTGCTATTTATTATGTGTTGGGATGAAGGTAGGGAATGTTTTCCACCATTTAAAAAAATAAAATCCAGAATTTATGGGAGTTTGAAAAGCAATTTCCTTTTAAGGTGCAAATTCCTAATTTGCCACATAAAAGTACAGGAATTAAGTGCTAAATCCTTCTTTGCCAGTGAGACCTGTGAAAGAAGGTATGAAAAAAGAGTTACTGTTAGGTTTCTATTCATGTCTCCTGAAAGCCAATGTATGCAAACTTGCACTGAAACAGCCCTGATTTTTTCAAAGCCTTCCTGCCGTTTTGACTGACTTTTAAAAATGAACCCTTGTCCGGTTTTATTTGTGTGGTGGGTTCTGATTTTGTTCTGCCTGTACTGTATCACTTTTCTCTCCTCACCATTAATCTTCCATGAATGTTCCCCAGGGCACAGTTCTCCCTTTTCTGTGTGGAGGGTTTCTATTGAAATTAATGGACATTCTTCTTGTAGGTGGAGGGAAGAATACACCCTTATAACAGCCTTACTGCAAGAGAAGATTATTCATTGACAGGAAGTGTTAATCTAACTCCTGAAAGTCCAAGGTCTACTCAGGCAGATTAGAGTGGGAGATCCTAACAGAAGGGCTAATACAGAAGAGAGAACTGCTTATGCAAAATCAAAACAAAAGCCAGAAGACTTTTTAAATGTTGAAACAAAATGCAGGGAAAGTTAGTGACTCTACTCTCTGATGACGTGTACTGTCCCAAACCTAGTTTTAGGGCAGACCCTTATGGTGGAATATGGTGTGGTGAAGATATCTGTAAGCTACTTGTAGAACCAGGCACAGTCAGGAGAACAGCATGGTGCCCAGACTAATTTGATCTTCAAAGAAGCACTGTAGATTGACCAGGGTGCTGGGCCACATGTATAAAAGTATTGTGTCGTGCAGATGTATCACCTCATTTGGAATATAGTCTTGGGAGCTTGGGCATCTTTAAAACAGTCATGCATTGCACAATGTAGACATGCTAATAAGTCTCCTTCCCCTTAGAGGCTTAAATGGAAAAGCTTATGTTCCTTCACAGAGAAGCCTTTAATGAATTAAAGAGGGTGTTGACAACCTTCAAGCGGAACTGCATAAATTCTCATAGGAAGGATAGTAGCTGCAATGTGAGGTCTTGAAGCAGGCAGATGACCTTATAAAATGTGCTACAGTATCTAAATTTAGTAAAACAAATACACTATATTTAAGTAGGCTATGGAAAGGTAAATATGCTCCAGGAATGGCCCCAAGCAGTTTATGTTACAGTAATGCTACTGTCATGTTTTGGTTAGATCATTACTGTAGATACTATAATCTAAGACTAGGAGATAGAATTTAATATACTCAAGAGAAAGTTAAATTGAGGATAAGAAGCCCTCTTTCCTCAAATGTATTTTCAAGAATGAACCTCTCCTCCACCCTGTAATCCAAAAAAGAAAGTTTGTCTGAGGAAGCATTTCATGGATGTGCTAGGCTACTCCAATTTTTCAAATTCTTTGGGCTATTGCACAGGGGAGACCTACTTGCAAGGATCACAGAATCACAGAATCACAGAATCACAAGGTTGGAAAGGACCTTCAAGATCATCTAGTCCAACCATCATCCTGTCACCAATACTACCCACTAAGCTACTAAACCATATCTTGTAGCACCTTGTCCAGGCGCCTCTTAAAAACCGCAAGGGTCGGTGACTCCACCACCTCCCTGGTCAGGCTGTTCCAGTGCTTGACCACTCTCTGAGAGAAAAAGTTTTTCCTGATGTCTAGTCTAAATTTCCCTGTGCGCAACTTGCGGCCGTTACCTTGAGTCCTATCATTAGTTATGTGGAAGAAGAGGCCGACCCCCTCCTCATCACAACCTCCCTTCAGGAAGTTGTAGAGTGCAATGAGATCTCCCCTGAGCCTCCTCTTCTCCAGACTAAACAATCCCAGCTCCCTCAGCNCATCCTGCTCTGGACCCCACTCCCACAGGGTGTCCTTCTTGAGGAGCTTGCAGAGCGGGGCAGCTTTCTCTGCATAGCCCTCAACAAACTCCCGGGAGAACCTCACGAGAGCCAGAAAGGACCGTAGGGTGGTGACATCAGCTGGTGCTGACACTTTCTGTATCAACTCGACCCGCTGCTTCTCCAGCGAGCGCCCTTCCTCCCCCAGGGTCACCCCTAAGTATGACACCTCCTTCCAGCACAGTTGGGCCTTTGTTGGGCTGACCCTGAACCCTGTCTTCTGGATGGCCTCCAGCACCTCTGCCAGCACCTCCAGGTTCTCCTCCTTGGTCCGAGTGTGGATGAGGATGTCGCCGGCACAGGATAACACGCTCTCTTTGTGGCTGAGCTTCTCCCACATCCTCATCACGTGCGTGTGGCAGATGGCGGGGGTGTTGTGAAACCCCGGGGGGACCCTGGCAAAGGTGAACTGCCGTCCCCGGAGGGTGAAGGCGAACTTGTGCCACGACTCGGGGTGCAAGGGGATGGCGAAGGACGCACTGGTCAGGCTGAGCACTGAGAACCACTCAGATCCCTGGGAGATGGCTGCCATGACATCAGGGTATTTGGCCACCATGGATGTCCTCAGTGGGGTAACCTGGTTGAGGGCACTGTAGTTGACCGTCAGCCTCCAGGTTTTCCCATCAGCTTTCCGCAGGGGCCACACTGGGGCACTGCTGGTGCTCTGCTGCTCCACCAGCACCCCCTGCTCCAGCAGGGTTTTGACTGTGTCCCACAAGCTCCCCTCAGCCTCAGCCGGGTACTGGGGCTGCTGCTGAGGAGGCGGATCTGGCCCTTTTATCACCACTATGTTGTTGATCTGCCCACAGTCCAGTTTGTTCCTTGCCCAGACCTGCGGGAACTGCTCCGTCACCCGTTTCACTCGGGGCTCTCATTCAGGGTGAATCAGGAGCCTGGTCATGACTGGAAGGATGACTCCTTCCACCATGCCTATTTGCTTCCCAAGATGCCTCATTCTATGCAGTGCTGGAAAGGATGTTAAGAGTTGGAGGAATACAGTGCTGAACAAATAAGGATTTCTTGTTTGTTTGTAGTTTCTGAAGTCTGGATTGTTGTATAATTAACATGCTAGTTACCCTTGGATTTTCAGTTTCAGCAACCAGTGTGTTTTTATGTTTAAATTTGATTTGAGTGTCTCTGACAAAGCTCTGCTCTTCATTTGTTGTGTATTTGTATTTTGGTTGAAGATTATCTATCTATCTATCTATCACGATGATTACTTTAAGCAGTGCTTAATGTTGCACCTGGAACTGTTGCTTTAAGATTAGCCTTGTCAAATTTGTTTAAAGTGACCAGGCAAATACATACAAATAATTTTGTTATAGGCAAAATTAACTAATGCTCTTTTCATGGTGAGATGCTGTAATGATTTTATATAGCAGTCAAACTATTTAAATACTAATGCTGCCTTCATGGTGTAATCACCATTCCAGTCAGATGTCATTTTTAGTAGCCTATAGGGAATTCCATCCCTTAATTATTCTTCAATACACAAACCAAGCATTCTTTAATTGGTGTAAATTGAACAGTGTTCCAACGCAAACAAGGAGAGGACAAACTAATCAATGATTCCGTGCATGTCTATTGGAAAGCTATTGCCATTAGATCAAGTAACAAATCCTTGACTCCATTAGCTTCAGAGAGAGGAATGGTGGGGGAAAAATACTGCTAATGCTACTTCTTGTTATCAGTCAGTAGTGGCAAGCATGAAGCAAATCATATAGCAAAATTTCAGCTTTTCTTGAAAGTGCTTGTGGAAATTTAAAATATGAAGATATTCTGACTTCAGAATCCCCAGTCATATGTCTTTAAAGGGGGTTTGTCTGGAAACAATGTATTTTTATCCTCTGCTGCCTCTAGTCATGTGGCCTGTTTTTTTATTTTTCTCTTTTAAATAAACGACTCTTGAATGATAACATAACTTTTTCAACTTGCCAGGATTTTCTTGCTCTCCCAGGCTGTACTCCATATATTCATAAGTATTCACTACTGCAGCACAACATAAATTGGGTGGCTCTCCCGTCTCCTTTTTTAATATGATCTGAAATAAAGGTGCTATATTTAAGAAACAGATGAAAAATCCGTCTCATAAATGTGTCACACTCACTTTTCATTCTTGTCTCTTTTTATCAATTCTCTAAAACTGATTATTTATCACTGGAGAAGGAGGAGAAAAAAAAAAAGCAAAAGGCCCATTACAAACCTCTGGCCCAGATCTGCCAGTCTTACAGTTTTAGTTAGTGTGGAAAGAGAAACTATTCTGGAAAGAAATATACTGGCTATGGATGTTCACTTTTTAATCTATTTGTTTTTGATATAATATGCTATTTACTGTTTAAGGACCTTTCATGTTGGTTTAAATTGAAATTTTTAAAACCAGTCTAGCATAAAAAGCTCTAAGTGACATAGACTTGGTGAAGAAATAAAGCATCTTCTACAGAGAGCCTTTGTTCACTACATTATAGTTGAAAGAAGCATAGAACAGGCTCAATAGATAACGTACCTTCTTAAAACAAGAGGGCCTCTAATTTCCACACATCGTAATCACAGTCGCATTACTTTGCTCTCTGTGCTAGACCCCTCAGGGCTGGCTCTAGGTTTTGCTGTGAAGTCACATGTGTGGGGCCTGAGGCACTTTTCCATGAAGCCCGCAGCTGGAGAGCGTGGGATTTATTTTTTATTTTTATTTTTTCTTCTTTCTTTCCTTTTGCCGTCTGGGATTCTCTAAGTGTCACAGTTGCGATGGGTGGCTGGCTTGGGCAGAAAAGGAGAGAGCAGCACTAAGGTAATCGCTCCGAAGTATTCACCTTTATTTGTTTGCTGTGAGGATGAAGATACTACAGTGTTTGTTTTCAGAGGAAAAGGGAGCTGCTTCCCTCACCTCCGAAAACAAAGCAGTGAGCCTGATTCCCAGGTAATGAATTCCCCTCCACGTAATAAATTCCCATCTATTTCCCTGTTCTTGTCTCTGTGCTGGTTGGCTTTTGTGCATGGTTGTATGACTCCTCAACAAAGCAAAGTGTCGCATCTGATTTAAGGCACCTTTCTTCTCTCTGTTACTCGTGAACATCTTCAGTGGCAGATATGAAAGTGATACTGGTGCCAGCAAGTGGTGGGGGTTTTAGACAGCTGAAGGGGCTTTTCAAGAGTGATCATCTACCCTTTTGCTCCTCATTCTGCTAAAAGCATGTTCTGAAAGGTGGAGGATTTACAGAGTCTGTGTCTGCTTCCATGTTTTGGAGATCTGGACCCTGAAACAAAGGGAAGCCAAGTGCCTGGCAGTTGGTGGACACCCAAAGAAAGCTTGTGGGACTGCTGCAGGTTGTGGATGGGATACATGCTCTGAGATTACACCGAATATTTTGTGGAACCCGCCTCTGCTGTATTATACAAAATAGAGGCCTTTACATTGCCAAAGAGAAAACTTTATCAAAGCAGAATGTTAGATAAGAACGTTTTTCCCCCCCTCAAGTTTGTTGAGTCAAACTTTTAAGTAAAGTTTGTAAATTCCACTTCTTTAAAAGACAGTTGTCTTAGCACTGTTTACACGCACAAGTTCATGTGTTGTAGTTGAAACCACATGAGAAAAGAACTGGGCGAACTTCAAAGTAACATTTGTTATCCAAACAGCACCATTAGGAAGGATTTAGCATAACAAGGTTACTTGAAGTTTAAAAAAAACTATTTGCAGTGATATCTTAAACATGGTTTGTGCCGTAAGAAAAAGCTAATATTTGTCATCTGATATTTCTGAAAAACTAAATTTTGGTTTCTTGTTCAAATAAAAGGCACAGATTGCCAGGAGAGTTTCAGTAGAATAATTTTTTAGTCACGTTTATATTCTTATGCATATCTGGCCTTCAAAGTCCATATTCAAATTCTCTGCTGATTTCCTTGGGATTACACCCTTCAAAATGGATGATGGGAAGAACGAACACTCACCAAGCCTACGCCATTGCTTGGCAGTCCTAAGGGAAATACCCTTCTGATACCCACAAGACAATTCCCTGTCAACCATTTTGCAGGATAAGGAAAACCCCTTGGTTCCCAAGAATGACAGAAAGCGAAAAAGAGAAAAAGACAGACTGTGTGAGGTGGGATGCCTCATTCCCTGTTTTAGACAAAGAGAGAACTACAGCACACAAGCAGCCAAGAGGAGTGAGCTAGCAGAAGGCTTTTGTAAAGAAGCTGGAATATTTAATGTTGTCATTTCAATGTAAATAGATACAAATGAATCAATAAAATTTCTTGAAATGTCTTGTTTTAGAGTGTGACAATATTTTAAAATCCCTTGTAGCTTACTACGTACTTTAACACTTTTGTAGACTCCTCCACAGATCATTCAGACTTGAGATATTTGTGTTTTAAACAATATGACCTATGAGAAATTTGAAAGTTTTTTTTTTAAATTTAAAAGTGAATTGTTCTATTAATGTGTATTTTATTTATTTTTCATGTAACAACTACTACCTGGAAGAAATAATCATTCTCACATAACTTTGAATTATTCCAATTTCATTGTGTATATCTTTATTAAATTGCCATTATACCAATGCTGGTACAGAGCCTGAGATTACTTTGCCTTGTACCTCTCTGCTTGATCACAGTTGTAGTGACTCTGATCCTAAAAGCTGCTGAATAAACCTCAATTTCCAGGTGGTTCTGGCATGTTGACTTCCTTTCTTTTATAATATTTAATGCCTACTTACTTATCACTGCAAGTGTTTATTAATTTTTTTTTTTTTTTTTTTTGGTTTTGGTTTCAATTTTAATGAGCTCACCTTTGGGCATACAGACCATTCTGTCTCACTATTGTTGAGCTGTCCTGCAGATAAGCCACATCTGCAATTGCTCCCCTTTATAATGACAGCTGTGATGGGCATTCATTTTATATTTCTTGCCCTAGATTAATTCAGAATTTTATTTTATACTTCCACACAAGTAGGAGTTCCTTCCTCTTCTTCAAGTCAATTAAAAATATCATAGTAATAACTGATAAGGGATTGCTTTTAGCCAGAAACTGTATTCATGTTGCTTTGGACAGTAGTTTGTTTAGACTGTTCTCAAAGGTCTTTGGTGAAGGGGACTCCAGACTCTCCACAGACAATCATTTCCATGGCTTCAATGTCTTCACCATTAGGAAGATTTTACTAATATCTGACCTAAATCTCCATGGTTTCAATGTAGGTCTGTTACCTTCTGTTGTTTCATTGTAGACCTCAAACACAAACTCTTCCTTGGCTCTGCAGAATGCTTTTTCAAAGTTGAAGTCTTCATTTAGGTCCACTCTCATTCTCTTCTTCTTGAGATGATGTCATCCCAGTCCAGGTTTTCTTGCAGGTCGCATTTTCCAGTCTTCTGATCATTCCTACTCCACTCCTTTGGACAGTCTCTGTCAGCTGCATCTTTCTTAAAATGTGGTGCTTTAACTGGGCTCATGACAGTGCTCAGCTGAGCAGTTTGAACACTGCCTATGTCTTACAAGGAAAATTCTGTCTGCAGAGCTCCCAACAGATTTGCTCTCTCGTATCCAGTTACATTTCTGATTTTCTCTACCACAGCTCTGGGGAGAAAGAAATTCTCATTCAGAATGAAACTTCTGCCTTGTATTGCCCTCTCTTACCTGGTGTGATTTCTTCAGACCCTGCTTAAGATGGGAAAAGGGTCCTGGGCTTAATCCTTTGGGGAAGATTGGAAACCAAGCTTTGTCTGCATAAGTGAGACAGATAATTTTGATGCCATACGATTTTCCTTTTGTTTTTCTTTCCAAAAAGGAAATCTCCTAAAAATGCAATGTTTAATTTTATTTTTTTCTGATTTTTTTCATGTAATTTTTATTATGTAATTATTTCATTAGTAATTCAAGAAAAAGTGATATAAAAATACAATTTGCATGAAAAAATCAAATATAAAAAATGAAATACCATGACTTTCCATCTTTTATAATAATTATTTTGTCCAAAATTGCTTACATAGTTAGGCAGAAAAATGCCAGTTGTTGCGATCAGTTTAAGACTTAATTCAAAGTCAGTGAAAAATTTTGTAAGAAAAAAAGCTTACCCGATTCCACAGTGGATGCTCTCCTTCTTGACTTTAATCAATTAAGCAAATGAACCATTAGCAAATTCTAATATAAGTCTGTCACCTACATGAATTCATTCAGATTTTATATCAGGCTGGTTGGCTGGGTTTCTTTACAACCACATATTTGGAATATTTTCTTAAAAATTGTGTGATTTTAATCACTGAAAACTTAAGACTTAAAGGCCTCACTCCCTCAAAGTCAACAGAAAACTCCCATGAGCTTCTCTTGGGAAGCACTGAGCCTTTAATCTGTGTTTGTTTAATAATAAAGTCCCTGAGATAGGATGGTAGATAGGTTTCTTTGAGCCACACTTGTAGCAGTATTAAGCATGTTTTTCTTTCTGATATACCCTGGTTTCTTAGACTACTTAAGCAAGTAGTAATGACTTTGCTACCACAGTTTGCTCCTGACCCTCTGGTTTGTCTTTCTGCTCCTAATCCATGAAGGCAGATAAATATTTTGCAGCAGATGTGTGAAATATATATATATATATATATATATTAAATGAGTGGTTCATAATTATTCTGCTGTTTTCTTATTCCATTAAATTCCATCACACATGATCTTTTCTGAACAAATATTTGCAGTCAATATTTGCTAAAAAAGTCCAACTCAACCTAGTAAATAAAGCATTAGAAAACATAATTTTGTTCCTTCACCCAGCTAAATCCATTAAGACTTTAACATAAGTAAAAACTAAAGACAAAGAAAATTTCTTAAAACATGAAGGCCTATAGCACATTTGCATTTTGAAATTAATTGCTGACCTAATTATTTGTCAGTAGAAGGATAAGTTAATCAAATATAACGTGCAGTAAAACCTCTAAACACCCACAGGATTTTCTCCCCCAGAGTAAAGTGTCATAGTGGTCCAGTTTGACAATCCATTCTCACTGTCATCTTGTGACCAAAGAAGACTATCTGGGAAATGGTACCATATGGAGACACAAGAGAGAGTGAAATACTTAGATCCTGTACAAAGGCATGATAAGCTAACAGTCACCAGAGGAAGTCAGGAACAACAAAGCTTTGAAAAGAGAAATACCCTGCCTTTCAAATCCATTTAGATTTATTTTTATACTCTCGCCAATTTGGACTAAAAAACTCTGATATTAAATATGCATATGTAATAGAAAACAAACACATTGTATAATTTTCATTTCCACTATATCTATGCATCTACTTAGCATCAGTTTGATGGAAAGGCCCATGTTAATAGACAAGACAGGGACCTTTTCTTCTTCATCTTAGGGAAACTGACTGTGTTATTCTCAAAAAATATGTGGCAAACAACCACTTCATGACCTGAGGCTAAGGATGTACAATTTTATTTCAAAATGTACTTGGAAACATAATCTGATGAAACTATCAGGTAATGTGACCAATGCATTGTTTTCAAAAGGCATACCTAGGCATTTGAGTTAGAAGTATCTCATCAGTAGTAGTATGAACTACTTCAACACTTCTCTTGTTACAGTACTGCCTTTCTCCTGTCATCTGCTGGCAACGGCAACCCACAGTAAAGGATGTTTTTCTGATCATTTTGCACTCATTAAATACAGCTGTCACAATAGCAGATGCGAGAATGCATACAAAACTTTTATGCCACGTCAAAATAAAGCAGAAACATTTTAAAAAGATCTGAAACCTTTGAAGCCTTTTCTTGAGAAATATTGAAATATTGCTTTTTGTTGTTGTTGTTTTCGACAATTGAAATTGTTCCACAGCGACACACATTAAAACTCACTGCAGAACAAAACATCATCCATCAAAATTAAAGAAAAAGGCAACAAAACAAAACAAAACAAAACAAAAACAAATCAGCAAACCCAACCTCTGAATCACAAAGTGTTTGGCTTCTGAGAGTCTGAAGTTCTGGTTTGTTACCTGACTTCTGGGGCTGAACACACATCAAGTTCCAAAATCTCAAGGGAACTGACATTTACTTCTGGACCATGGATGAAATTTGCTCCAGAAAACTTCCAGCTGAGTGAAAACATCTCCCTCAGGTTCCACATTCTGAGAAACAGCTCCCTTTCAGGCTAAGCAGCAGTAATTTCTGTAGTTGTTTGACATTATTGCCATAAAAATATTTAAAAGGGCAACAGGAATGACCCCAAAGCCATTATGTAATCTATGTGAACAGAAAATCCCATACAAGTGGCATTAATTAATACTCTTATCCATATACAAGTGTATTCTGAAGGACTGTAAGATCCAAGGTGACCCACTGAAGACTTCGTTCACCCTAAGCTGAAAGAAAGCAATGATTTGCACCTATCTCGCACCTCTCTTTTTCATGATTACTTGATAATTTTTAAAAAAGTGTTTGACTTTGAAGCATCTCCTTGAGCTGATTACTGCCCTGAAACTGGCAAACAGAGCCCTTGAGCAAAGATCCAGATTTTCAAATGACACCTACCTAGTGGGTAAAATAGTTACCTGCATGAAGAAACTCAAGTTATCCTGAATGCCTGAACTTAAGCTTTAATAAGAGACTTCTTCAAAGACTGGTTTACATAGGTATAAAGCTATTGCATTTATTACTTGCACTTACTCATTTAGCATAAATGACATTAGCTCCATTTCTTTGTTGTAAGTCCTACTTTAGACCTTGCATGAGTGCATGGGCTGGGGCCAGTTATGTGATTTACTTGTCATGTGCTTTCCATTCTCTCTCAATTTTTAATTTGCAATTTTTGCATATGCAAACAATGGTGGGAAAAACTGTGCAAGTGTGTGTATGTGTGTGCATGTATGTGTGTGTAAATATGCCCTGGAAAATGCCTGGAAATGTGCCTGGAAAGCACTTCATGCTCACAATCCTACCAGCAGTGGGATGCTTTGGAGCTACTGCAAAAGGAGACACCTGAAAGTGGTGGCTGGACCAGAGCAACCCCAAGCTGTTTCATTCCCCCTGCAAAGCACAAATGTGATGGCCAAAGGGAAACAACTTTGAGCACCCAGGTACTTGGCACCCATGCAGTGCAAGCTGCTTTCGTTATGTGAAACTAATGTGTCTCCATGAGAAATGGTGACACTACAGCCATTGTGTGGAGATACACTCAGATGACTTTCTCTGACTTGCTTCTTCCTCATGCAACAGTTTCCTACTCCCTCTACTTTTCTTTTTGGTTACCTTGTGTATTGTCCTTTACCTTTGTTGAAGACACTTTCTGAGATAAAAGAAAGAAAACTGTGATACCCTTGGCTTTGGGAAAAGTAGAAAGGTGACCAGGGTCTTTCACCAAGAGAGTATCCACCGAGAGCATTGGTTGTTGTGAATGGAGACAGTGAAGGCTTGCCAGAATTTGTAGGTGAGAATATTAACACAGGAAAGAATATCGCTGAACTCTCATTTACCCCTACCTACCACCACCATTCCTTGTTTAGCCTGTCCCAAGCTCAATCCAACTGAGTTCCTGGCTAGCATGTGTTTCCTGGATTCTAGAAAACTTTTGCAGACAGCACTAGGCGCCATAAATCTGAATCATGGGACACTGTGTGTAACCCCAGCTACAGCTGTAGGATCAAGTCCTGAAGGACTTAACCATGTGGGCAGAAATGACAGTGGAGTGATCACTGGGAGAAAATACAGCCGGAAGAAATCTCATCATGTAGATTATGGATGAGTGTGAACAGGAATAAAAGTAAAGATGAAGAATATGTCATGCCATAAAGGAAAGAAAGAAGTCACAGAGAACTCAGTTGAAGGGCACAGGTAGTGAAAGGGAGACAGAAGAACAGAGGAAGAAAGGAAGCTCAAAGAATATAAGAGGGAAGAAAGTGGCGGGGGAAGGAGAGAAGTTCTTGTGGCAGAAAGGAAAGGGAGAGGAAAAAGAGTTGTAGAGCACTAGAAAGGAAAGACAGGGCTGCTGTTTTTTTCTCTGATGTGGGAAAAACTTTATGGGAAAAGTTGCTAGGAAGTGGAGATAAAAAGCATGAAAGATCCATAAGCAATCTCCAGCTCCCCTTGCATGTGTCCACATCTTCTCACTGGCTTGCAGAGAGCGACTTCTCTCTCAGCACCAGAGCCCTCCAGGACACCCTGCTGTTGCCGTGGTTGCTCCCAGCCCTCCCCGCTGGGACCCATCTTCCTCACTGCCGCCATACCACACCAGGCCAGTGCCCTTGGGTTCCTGGCCAGCTTCTGTCTTCTGGCTTTCAAAAGTCATTTTCAGACTGGACCACAATCTTGAAATCTGCCCTCCAGGGCACAGTGTAATCCCAGCTCTATCTTAAAGGTCAAGTCCTGCAGGTTTTACATGGTTTTGACTCATTCATACCTTCCAGAGGTTTCAAAAAGCCTTCAACCTAGATAAGAGAGGGCAGAACTGGGTCCACAGTCAGATTTCCAGTATGAAAAATGACTACATTTTCAGATGGCTTTACAGTACCTGCTTTAAGGTTTCACTGTTCTATTTCTCTCACTGAAATACATGGAAGGATCTGTACATCAAATACATAAAAGATTTGACTTTTAATTCCTACCATGTATTTTGGTAAGAGGAATTAAATGTCAAAACACAAAAGCAATTATATACTTAATGGTAAAAAACATATAATCAAGTCATTTTTTTTATTTTCAAATTGCGGGGATTGAAATAAAAGGGCAAGAGGGTCTTACTTTGACATTATATGAGATGGAAAGGCACATTTGTATCCTTTTGTACCTTTTACAAAATGAATACGCCTGTAATCAGACCCATTCATTTTGAAAAGGAGATTGTGCTTTAGATCTATGGCATATTTGCGAGGGTGTTGAGAAAGTATCTAAGTAAAATGTGCCATAGGAAAGCAACTCTGGGGAAATGCAGTTATTCTTCATGATGATATACAACTAGTTTGGCATAACACTTGGGGTGAAACAAAGCCTGCTGGTACGGGAGAGTCATCGCTGCATATTTTACCCACCATCACTACAGCAAAGTAGGCAAATTTTTCCAGCTCAGGAAGTCCCTGAGCTGCAAGCTGCTGAGGGCTGGGAGAGTGATCTGGGGCACTCTGCTATGTGGTTGCCTTTTTCTTCTCTTCTGTAGCCAGCTGCAGGTGGCCACTGTTGGGGTTAAGACACATGTTCTTAGATCTGTCTTTGTCTGAGTTTTTTTTGTGTTGCTTTGCTCTACGTACCCAGCCAATTTAAAACGGGAAGAAAGCATGTTGTCATGTTGGTGCCTCTGTATTTCTATGCTGTCAGAAACTGTTGACCAGTTGCTAAAGCATCTATACAATCCAAAGTGCAGTGAGCCACTGCTCCTACAGCGAGCCTGGTAGACACCTCTGCATTATGTATGGGCAGCTACATAGCACAGTGCATGGCTTATGTGGTGGTATGTCCCACAGACCTAGCGAATCAGTCATCCAGACTAGGCACAGGAGAGGGTGTGTCACAGCTCTCTCTGGCCTGAGCAGGTAGGTGGGTCTCTTCCCAGAGGCCGGGGATGACTGCTGTGCACTCGCAACCTGATCTAACGTTTCTATATTGCAAGTTCTTGTATAGCTAGGACATAGGCTGAAGGTACAGAAATGGGCTTCTATGAGCTTAGTGACAACATAGTCCTGGGATGGTGCTTTTCCACTTCTGCAGCAGTTTATGGGGGAATAGAAGTTCTAGTAGTGATAAATATTGCTACATTAATGCCATATGACAATTTTTTACACTCAGCATCAACCTCTGTGAACCATTGGACCAAATTTGTTTTTACTGTTGCAAAATCTATGAACATCTCCTACCAGAAGCATACCAGATGTAAGGTGTGGGATCATTCTTCCATCCCATGGAGTAGTTTACCCTAGATTCTGGGGCCCAATTCCTACTTGCAGTGAGGTTGCATTCCTGAAGCTGTGCAAGAGGACCAAAAATTAATATGAAGGTATCTTCCAGGTGGGTAAAGATATACAGCCGAATGCTTTTATCAAAAGCTAGAAAAAAGCTCCCAAAGGACAAATCTGAAAACACAACTTAAAATGCCGCGGAAAAGAAATTGAAGCTGAATTACCTCTCAGCCTGCAGTTTTGTCATTCTAAATGGGAAATATTTCTGTGGAGTGTGGTGATTCCCTATATATATAGAGAGGTGGCACCCTGCTTAAAGCTTATCCAGGTAGGCAAGTTACAGGAAAGGTGTCCCTTCAATGGCAATACACCAGTAACCTGTCCCAGACTAGAAGTAGATTATATACTATGGAGCTGGGCCAACGAGGGTGCTATTTTAGTATAAGCTCTAATTCTTGACTTTTAATATTCATTTTGGCACATTTATTTTTGTATAAGTGCCTCTGTTTTCACTCTGGCTTTTGCACAATGGCAATATAATGATTCAAAAAAAACCCAAAAACCACAAACATGAAAAACACCACCACTACCATCAAAACCCACCCACCCAACCAACCAAAAAAACCCCCAAAACAAACAACAAAAAACCCCACAATGTAAAAATAATCAGTTGAAGAAATATGGGAACACTGGCCAGTTCACCTTCTGGAGATCTGCTGTTTCCTTAGAGCACTTCAGAGGCAAATGTGTGTACAGAGGTCTTAAAAAATAACAGAAAATTTTAAGAGACTATTTGTATGTATATTTTATGCCTAAGAAATAAGAAAACATCTATTTTGCATGCCAAAGCACTATTACACATCTATATTTAGCTTCACTTTTAGTGGATGTTATCTGCTAATGTATATTTCAGGGGAGTTCAGAAATCTAATGTTAAACCATGGTATGTTTCACCTTCTGAAAAGAATGGGCTTTTGATAAAAAAAGAGGCAAAAAAGACAACCTGCTAAGTGGTACTTACCCAGAAATAGGATTCTCTACCAGAAAGAAAGAGCCATCAAACTTTTAGATCCTACTTGCAGGCTTGCATTTCAAAAAAAAAAAAAAAGGTTAAAAATCCCTTATTTTTTTTTTACAAAAGTTAATTTCTCTCAAATTCAGGAAATTGAGTTGAATCTCTTTATGTTGAGTTTCCCCACAGGGAGAATATAATGTCTAGTGAAGGCAGTCCTTGAAAACATATTTTATGATGGACATTTTCTGTCACCCTTTTCCGTCATGGCATACGTTTTCCCGTCACATAATATACGGTAATTATATGGATTTTCCTCTTTCCAAATCAGAGGAATGCTTCCTTACTTGAACGGAGGGGCCATAGACTACTAGTCAACCTAAAAATCCTGTTAGCTTTACATCTCAGCACAAATAAAGAATTTGGATCAGTGCCTTGTTAGATCACCTCTATTTCTAGCTCACTGAGTAAAAAGAGCATTTTTTACAGCCTAGTTTGATAAGTAAAAGGTGTCTTTCTCACCTGCTTGCACTCTGAATTGTCACTATCGTGCTTTGTTCCTTTGCATGCAGCTGTTGTCAGCTTCTGAGTCACAGAACCACTTGCAGGAACGGCTCGGGAGAGTTTTGGAAGAAAGGAGAGGGAAAAAAGGAGCTGCATTTTTATTTAACAGAAGAAGGAGAACATAAAGAAAAGAAAGGTGTTCTCAAGAATGTAGCCCGCAGCCTTGTCAGGTAGCATTTCTTCAGATGTTTTTTTTTCTCCACTTTCCCACCCCAAGATCTCTCTTCATCATTTTTTTAAACATCTCTTCTGGGACAGGGACATGAAAGTGAATTGTGGGTCAAAGGCAAGAATCAGGGGTTGCAGGGGCTGCTTTCTGATGGCTTTACTTTATCTTTGTGTCCAACCTTTTGCCAGTCAGCAGGTACCGCGGGTTATCCATTCCAGTCACATCATTTTCTGCCTGATGACAAGCATCACACCTTCATCCATCACATTTACATTTCAAACTGCCACACTGCTCTATTGATTAATTATTTAGCAGTTCTTGGCCACTTGTGAGTGTTTCAGCGCTCACGTTTCACAGAGAAAGTCCGTTCTTTTATTTGTGTGCGGTTTTGTAAAACAGAAAAAATATTTAAAGCCTTTAACATATATACCCCCATGTGTGCATGCTAATATATACACATATGTGTGTGCATATTTACATGTGTGTATGCACACCAGTACAATTAAGTACGCACAAGGAGTAAGAGCAGGTAATCTGATCAATAAGCACATGCTCACACTGATAATAGATTTCTGAGTTTTCAGAGCCCCGAACAGCTGATCAATGAGACCTTGCAGGTGTGCTGGAGCTGGGAATTGCATCAGCTACATATGTTCCCTGCAGACCAGTGGGGAACTCACACATCATCCTCTGGGCTCTGTCACTCAGAACAAAAACAGGTGAAAGGCTTTTGCAGGTGCTTGATAATGCTTACATTTCTCCCACATCAGACAGGAAAGTCTCCAAGCGGGAGCCAGAGGGATCTGGTTCCTCCTAGGCCTCTGCTTGCCCAAGCAAATCACTTAATCTTTCTTTTCCTCAGTTCTTTTTTGGTGAAATGGAAATCCATTGATATCTGGAAAACAAATCCACTACTCTGATGAGAAAGCTGGCTACCCTAAGAGGTAAGTGGTTATATGACCATACAGATAGACGGCCATCTACTAACCCTCCATACTCATTTCTCTGCATTAGTTCCTCCCAATTTAAATATTAATTTTTAAGTGGGCATTTATAGGGTAAGATTCTAGGGGGAAGAGAAGAGTCTGTGAGATTATCTCTGTTCCTGGAGTAATGTTATCATTACCTTTTGGTGATACTGTCTCTTCATCTCTCGCAACTTCTACGAGAATTTACACCAGTGGAATTAGGATCTAATCTTATTGTCCTTTTGCATACTTGATTTTATCTATCAAGTACCCTAGTTCTACTGTGAGAATAAAATCTAGCCTCCCTAAGTAAAGATGAGAAATCTAGGTTAGTGTAGAAATTGTTGTTTGGAAGAGTGATATTTGGCCTTGCTTCTGATTTCTGGGGCACTCCTCAGCACCCTGCTGTGACTGGGCACTTTCCTGACCCACCACCACTTCCCACCTAGCAGTTCCTGTAAGTGCAATCTATAATCCTTCTTTGGTGTTTCAGTTGGATGTGCTCCACACTACTCTTCAATATTCATAACTGCTTGCCCAAAGTTAAGTGTTTTTAGAAGGAACACCTTCAAGAAGGAGGCAAGATGAAGTATGCTGTCATGGGAAGAGAAATGTTTTCAGTAAAGGTCTTGAAAAAAATCTTCTGATGTTCGTGACATCATGTACTTACATTGGAGCTGGACATGAAGTCATCTCAAATTCTAATATGAAGATAGTATTTGGATCTGTTTTAATGTTTTCTACTGTTTTTATTCATTACAAATTTATTATGGGTAAAACCCAACAAACATAAACAGGTTGATTCTTTTCTTCTGCTATTCATTTTCAGTAATTTCTGAGTTATGCAAAGCCTATTAAAATCAAAGGGAGTATGTATGTTAACTTAATAGACTCTGGATGAGACCCTTGAAGAGGAGGGACCACATGGTCCTTATTGCTCCATCTCTTGCATTTCTGTCATAGTCCTCCAAATTCTAAAACAAAATGTAATACTACTGACTTTTTTTAATGGATAGGATTTGTGCCAATATTGAGCTCGTTGTTTGAATCCTCTTAGGTTAAGTTTGGCCAACATTTTCTCTGTCAAAATTACTTGATTAATTATAAAGTATATTGGGAACTTGTACAGGGCAAATGAATATCTTATTTATACGTTTACAGCAATATATTACAGCGTTCAGATAATAAAACAAAACCATTTGCTTAGTTGTTTAATGATGTTAACACTTTATTTAACACACAGGGAATAACTGGCTGGCTCAATTCTATAGAGAGAACTGAAAAAAAAATGAAGTCAGCTGTACCTTAGCCCTGACCTGTGGTGGAGGATTTGGGAGTCTGGTCAAATATAATCTCCACCTCTGACCTCAGTTAAAGGAAATATTAAATGTTTGATTTTTTGCCACTTTTTTTCCCCCTCTGTGTTCACTTATCTTCCTGCCTTTTTTAGTCCCTTTCTGTCTCTCTTATTTTTTATTTTTTAAAAAGAAACAGAAACTTCTGTGAAGTGCAAATTCATCTAGTGTTTTTTCCAGCACTTTCCAAACCTCCCCCACCTCTGGCATTTAATACCAACACTTTATGCTGACAAAAGCCATTTTATGGTGATGGACTTGATATCGGGCAGGCTGAATGATCCAACTCATGTCTATATTTGTCCGTCAGGGCCAGGCCTGAAGAAAGGTAAGATGCTTTGCTGGCTCCTGGATCAAGCGCATTCCCTTGCCTTGGGTAAACAAAGGACTGGAAGACAGAGCAGCTATTCCAGACATCACTCATATCTTCTACAAAGTGGCGGTCTTGTATACCACCAAGTAAGCGGAAACTTATGCCTAATAAAGAAGGTCACTGAATCCCAGCTAGTCAAGGAATCAGTGTTTGTGCTCTGGTGTGTAATGGAGGAAGGAAACGTAGCATGGACATCCATGGAGGGGAACCACAGCAATGGATGGTCCAGTCGGTAACAAATCCTGGCCTCTCAATTTCCAATATATTATGAATATACAGAGACAAAGCCATTTATTTCTGCCTGTTATCCCAAGTGATTTACACTGAAGTAACTTCTGCATATGAAATGTCATGGAGGCAGTATTGAATTAATTATAATCAAAATAATTAAAAATTCAAGTAATCTGAAAATCAGCACTTTCATGGTTAAACAAAGATGATGATATCTTTTACCTTTACAATTAGCAAAATAGCTTTTAATGTAAAGTGCACCACTCAGAAAGATGCTGCAATTTGCACAAACATTCAAATGCCCAAATCGGTTTTAAGTTCAAAAGTGAAGGACCTTTAACTTTTACAACACAGTGGTTTCCCTCACATGAGTAACTTCAATAGAAAAATGGCAATATTAATACCGAGGCAATATTTGATAAGATCAAGAAAATTGTTGTCTGGACCAGTCCACAATACTGTTCCACTGTAAAGATCTGAAATTAAACGAAGACCAAATTAAGCTACTTCTTCAGTATTGTCATCATACAGCGTCTGAGAAAGTATTTTGCATGGTTTTTTTTTTTTTTTAAATCTTTATTTCCTTTGAAATATCCCTTCTTTGTAGAATAATGGTGTTTTTCTCTTACATACCTATTCACTCATTGATCCTAAATTGGGACCTAATACAGTGTCACAGACAATAATGGCAGTAAAGCTGTTCACACTTCTCTTTGTTTTTGCTTGCTTCATCTCTTCACATTCACTGTTAACAAGCTTGTTCTGAACATAAACATAGTAATTAGTTCACCATAGGTGTGTTTAATTTGTATCGTCACAAATAAAAAGAAAAAAATAACTCTTCATCTTTTTTTTGGGCTTAATGAGATCAGGAAAGTATTTTCATAATTGAAAATAAAGATTCTTTTAAAAAAGATATTTTATTAGGAAGTGAGAATAATATAAAGTAGGCACCTTCCAGTGAACTATTCTGTAAATGGCAAACATGATAATAAACAAAACAGATTATGAGTGGACTCCTTACTTTACAAAGATTAAAATATATAAACATTATAATTGTTAGTACTTGACAGGATTTTACAGGCTTTAATTCTAAGGTATACCATTTCTGACTGCATAAATACTAGGCAGCACATCCTGCTACTGCCAGTAATGAGAAAGGTTCCCAGAAATCAAGGATATGAGAGAAAACAACAGCAACAACAAAAAACCTCTAGAGCAACGGGTGGTTCTTCACCTTATCTATGGATACAGCGTTACTTTGCCATTTCAACAAGGAGCGGATACTAAGATATTGCTGAGAAGATGGTCAGTTGCATCATTAAAATTAGCTGGTTTTCACTTTAGTAACTAGAGTTCTTTGAAGATGAACATCCACATCTTATTTTGCAATCTTTTCCTGCAAAAGAATTATTGTTAATCAATTATGACGTAAAGGTCAGAGAAGAAGAATACTATATCTTCTGTCCAAGTCTGGTCATTCAGTCAACAGCGAGAGCCAGTACTTTATTTTCCAGAGGAATTAAAAAGGCAGAGAAATAAACAAATAACCAAACCATGAAATGGCAAGTCATAGATCAAACTAATAATACAGTGCAGTTGTCCATGGAGAACATTCCTGTCTGACTTGCCAGCACATAGAGCACTTGCTCTTATTTTATTAGCCAAGCAGGACTCACTTCTGGATTCCCAGTGCACCCAGAAGTCCCAGGAATACCGGACTGGTCCCATCAATTATGGTAATAACATTAACAACTATTCTTCCCAGCCAAGCAGCATTGTTTGTCAGATGTTCACCTGCACCAGCAAATCCCATAGGTTGACCACATGCAATACAACCCATTTCTTTTTATTGCCTGTAAATTTACTGTCCTATACCACTTAACTGTAGTGACTGTCCTTTTGTTTATAAGTAATATGACAGGAAGAAAAGGAGGTCATGACTCATGATTTAATTAATTGCACCTAATTAATCACACCTTCAGGAGCCTTAAGTAGGCATGGTATTGAGAAACAGACTTTCTTACTGTGCCTTTTGCATGGTAACATTGATCTAGAAAGAAAGGAGAGTGCTCATATCCCTCAGGTGTCTAACTTCTTAGCCATCATTTTGCTGAAGAATGACTGCAGGGGTGCATGGAGGAAACATCTTTGGGAAGCAACCATCCCACAGGACTGCATGTTTCTAGTGTAGTCCTGCCCTTTCTATAGAAATGTTCAGAAAAAATGTAAAAGTCGTTGATCCAGAGGTGCACAAAACCATAAGGATTGTTTGCATAGTCTATATTAATATTAATGTGGCTAAAATGTATGAACAATAATATATCTTGGATTGTAGGGTGACTTCCTCCCCAGGTAACTGCTCTCTATTTATATAGTGGGGGAAAAAAAAAGTTTCATTTTTGTTTTTTCCAGACCTTAAATTGTTTCTTAAAGTGTGATATGTCTCCAACAGAGAGGGACTATCCTGATTCAGATAGCGTGGTTAAGGGGCATCCCTGTGAGGTGGCAGTGATAAGGCTGACTCTCCTGGGGTGTCCTCATAGCATCCTCGTATGTTAGGTAACAGATTACATTACAGCATAACTGCTATGACTGTGCTAATGCTGCAAAAGACAAGAACTGGGTTATTAGTTTCTTTTGATCATATATTGTCAGGTTCACATGAAGGAGAGAATTCCAGGGTCTTAGTCTCTCTTTCAATAACCCCTTTTGAAGACAAAGTAAGAAAGACCGACACAAAAGTTAACAGGGGTGTAAGGCACTTGGACCTAAGTCCCTCTTCGCTCTCCTTTACCTATTTCTAGACAGTGAGAGCTCTCCAAAGGAGAAAAGTTCTCTAAACCCTACTGGCTCAGGCAAACCACCTGTGGCAACCACTAAGGTTGATTGGTTTGAAGTGAGAGCTCCTACACACCCGGGGGCAACACCCCAACCATCACAATATTGCCTTTTTTTTTTTTTTTTGGAAAACTTGTAGATGTCATTGCTTGATCTTGCTACAGAAGGGGAACATACTGAAGTCCAGTATTCTAGTGGGGTGGGAGATCTTTTTTCCCTCCTTAGCTGGAGCTGGGACTGAGCTGTGAGCTGAATTTCACACTCAAAGCAGTGATCCAGTAAGACAGTGACTTGATGTTTGGTGGTTGTCTTGATTTGGTAGTGCAGTGGAAAACAATCTGTACTTAAATTCACGTAAATTAATGACACAGTGACAGCTAAGCGAAAAAATCCTACAGGAGTAGTAACTGCATACAGCTTTTAGTCTAAGGATTATCTGCCTTTAAAAAGGCTACCTTTGCTAGATTGAGAACTGATTGCCAGACCTTCTTGTCTCTTCTTTACCTCAATCAATAATTTTTTAGGGTTCAAAATAATCAGAGTGCAATAATTCCTCTACAGGAACAGTCACATAGTGATGAATTACAAACCCCAGTCTGTGTAAGTATGAAAGAATATAGGCAAATTTTGAGCAAAAAATCACTAAATTGAAGCAAAATACGTGTCTCTGCAGCTAACAGATATATGTCTTTGGTGCCTTGCGAAGCTTAGTACTTAATATGAATAAACTTTGGTAGCACAACACTTAAAAAACAAGCAAACCAGCCCCAAACTCAGTGATAAGTGTCTTGAGTGTGCCTTTAAATAGTATTAAAATTGAATTTGACTAGACTTGCTCAAATCAGACCTGTTATCAACAACACATTGTCTCAGGAGACCAACATTTGTCCAGTTAGGGCTTCCTTCATTAATCGTCTAGCATCAAGCAAGCCAAATCCAAATCTGTGGAGAAAAAGCAATTAGATATTTTAAGCAGTGATAAGAACACCACAAATAATCAATTTCTATGGCATTAGCAGCTACCTGGCCCAGCAAAAGTCTATAAAAGCTAGAATTTATTGCAGAACACCAGACAGCTTACAGAGCATTGATTTGTCGTAGTATGCATAGATTGCTGGATTTAAAGAGAAATCCCTAATGGTTCTTACCTTTATTTTTTTTTTCCTTTAAAGGGAAAACAAGGATAGGGTGTTCATAAGGCCTAACTATAGTGAAACAAATGTCTAATGACTGTTAAACAGAATTTGTTTACTTTTCAGATGAACAGACAACTACCATACTGTTGGACAGCAATTATATGCAATCTGATGCATAAACCTTGTAAAAGAGTAATAGCTAAATACAATTGTATCATTATAGGCTTAGACAAATATTAATTGTGCTTATTTTTAAATTATCTATTGCACCTTAAAAAACAACAGACTAGAAATCATTTTTGCATTTGTTCAGGGTGCAGATCTATAGGTTTTAAAGCCTTCTGTTCCACCATA
>VXAL01001865.1:75436-88322 GCA_013399475.1 Chauna torquata
ATGTGAGAGAACGGACAGATGCAGATTGTTAATGCAGGCTGTGGCTTTATTTTTAGTGTCTCAGCTCTGTGTGTTTAACAGAGACCTTTCAGATGGTTAGTGATGCTGTGAGAGGAGACAGGGCCAGCGATTAGAAGACTGGCTGTTGAGTTTGCTTGGTCCTGTGTTGCTTTAGCTGGACAGATAACTCCTCAGGCTTTCCAGATGTCTCCTTTTTTTTTTAGATTAGATTTAGATTTAGTTTTAGATTTTAGGAACCCTATTCAGAACCAAGGAAGATTCTCCAAACAAAAACAAATACAGACCTTACTTAAAAACGTTGACCTGAGATGATATGCCAGTGTGTCTCAGGGCAGAAGCAGCAGCCACAAGGACATTTGGGACTAAGCATCCTTCTCACACTACCATGTTTCTCCAGAAAAGTAGAGAAACAAGTCTTCATGGCACCTTTCTTCTGTTTGGGTTTCTGCAAAGCTCTTCTGGTGAGACAGGGAGAGGAGACAAGGAATAGGAATGGATAGGCACCTTTATGCTAAAACTCTACAGAAGAACTGGTGTAAAGTTAATGGGGTTGGAAACTGCATTAATTTTCATATCTCACTCTGCTCTTGAGAAAGCCCTTAAAAAGGGGCAGTGGCAGAAGCCAAGAGAAGGCCAGTAAAATAGTACTGTGAGCTGAGGAAAGCCCGAAAAGACATTTTTCTGCTGTTTATTTTCTAGGGTAGTCTGTCTTCTAGCTGCTATGTGAGGCCTTGTGAAGGCTATGTGGGAACTTGAGGGGGGAAACCCTTCACCCCTTGCCTCAGATGAAATGATTTGAGACTGAACTCGACCAGAAGCTACCCCGGGCATCTGCACCTGAAGGCTTCTTTCGCAGAGTAGGTTTATAGGAAGAGACTGTAGATGATCATTACTTTCCTTCACCAGCCTCTACAGTTGGGGGTTAAAAGATTTAAAAAATAAATAAAAAATTAAAAATTGCCCATAAGAGACAAGTAACATTGGAGAAAAATTATTTTTTTCAGTTTACGTAATTCTTGTCCTAGAGAACAACAAAGAAAAATTAAAAAGCTCTCGAGAGACAATGGGCTCTATTCTGTCCTCACATGTATGGTTTAGTTACAAGCGGGCTTTGAGCCAGCTTCTTTGCTCAGCCACACACGTGCAATTTCCTCTGACTTAAACAGAGCATATATTTTTATGGGCAGAATCTGGCCTTTTTGTTTATGGGAATTGCTATGATTTATTTATTATTTGCATGCTATTATAAAGATCAGGGCCCCATTGTTTTGGGAAAACAATGCTCCGTGTTCTGTCCACTGCAGAGATTATGGTCTAGGAGACCCAGCAGCAGTCTAACTATCAGTTAGGCACACAGTTATCTCTTTCCCAATATTAAAGAAGCATACGTAAATTTTAGCAACCAAGAAAACAGTTGAGTTTCTTGACATGCCCTTTATCCATCACCTGCAGTTCCCCCTGGGCTCTGACTCAGACTCAGGAGAGTGCTTAGATGGCTGACAAACACCACATGTCCCTTTCCCATCCCTCTGTGCCCCCAGCCTGACACTACTTGCCACCCCAGATTCACTGAATGGTAGTCTTCAGCCTTAAAGCTGGTTTACCCTGGGCAGGCCCTTGGTCTTGTTTCAAGCTTTTAACAGGGTCTACACACCACTGAAGCCAACTTCTACACATGTGAATTTTTATTTGACTTAGAGTACATATTTCTGTGGGCAGAGCCTCTCCTTTTGGGGTATGACTCCACACAGGCATGGGAGCCCAGCTGGCTCACTTTGCTTAGGGCTTGTAAATGCCCTGGTAGAGGGAGGAATGGGGGAGGAACTTGAAGGAACAGAAGCCAGTGGCCTTACTGTTCTTTTGAGGGAACATACCCGACATCCAAGACAGCACTGCAAACAGCAGGAGGGTATTGGCGTGTGGGAACTGCATAAATCAGCTCTTCCTATGAATGAATTTCTATATCAACTGTCAAATTGGACAGGGCTTGAGCAACCTACTCTGGTGAAAGATGTCCCTGCCCATGGCAGGGGGGTTGTAATAAGATGGTCTTTAAATGTCCCTTCCAACCCAAACCAGTCTATGATTCTATGATTCTATGATTCTATGATTCTATGATTCTATGATTCTATGACTTTATGATTCTATGATTCTATGATTCTATGATTCTATGCAGTGCTTTGCTATTAGGGATTGGCACAGTGCAAGCAGCCCTATGGCAAGTATGGAACCAGATGGGCTTGGGGACTTGTCCACTCTCCTGGATGGAGGTGGAAGAGAGGGGGCGAGACAAGGGCTTAAGGTCCTCAGAAAAGAGCCAAAGCAGCATGTTCAGTCTCCTCTGTATGCTGGATGGCTGTCTGCACACCAGCAAAATGTGGCTGGGGTTCTGCAGGTTTGGGAGGAAAGGGTTTCAAGGCAGGGAGCAGAGCCAGGGAATGGCTGCTCTCTGTCCCTTGTCACCCCTGGTGCCTTTCCCAGTGGAAGTCAGAGTGGGAACGAACACACATGAAAGGGGTGCGGTTCCAACTCCCCAAGAGGAAAATAACATTTTTTCAAGCCACATGATTCTTGTTTGTAGCTACATGATACATTATTTAATGACTGTGAAATACTGCATTGTTCTGATTTTGAAGATGCATACATCTTTGGAGGACCACTCTCATTTTTCTAAATGCTTTTTAAATGCAACAGTTACAAACACCTTCATTTTCTTGTTGTTGCTGACTTGCTCATTGACATTTTAAGCTAAACAGCATATGGCTTATAGCTTTGTACAAGCAATTGTACACAATTCATACATTTTCTGGAATTAAAAAGCCTTGAAAACATGATGACAATTTTCAGAACTATAGGTTTATTCTTAAAACTAGGAGATCTGTGAGGTCTATTCTTCATTTTAACAGATTTTTCCAAGCGATCCAAAACAAGTTGCTCAGGGCATCCCAACTTCCTAGCTGCAAAATAACAGTAACAACACAGGTGGATATTTAGATGTGTAATTCTCACATGTTCAATGTACTTTGTGGTCTTTAGGTGGAAGTGTATCACATAAGTGTAAAGTATTAATTACTGTTATCAGCATCTAAGATGTCTCTTGTTGAAGATTTAAATCAGCTTCTCCTGGAAACGTAGGAAATAGGATTTAAAAGGACCTCCTGAATCAAGTTCAATCTCCAGCTTTTGCTGTCATCCACACATCACATAATTGGTTTCATGAAGTGCTCAAGTTTCACATTGGGACTAGCTAAGTTTCTTGTTCCCCCTGCTTCTGTTGGAGGGCTGCTCCAGGTTTTCATTCCAGTGCTTCCTCCTAATTTCCTGTTTAAGTTTATTCATGGCCATCTTATAACCGTTTGCTCTTATGTCAACATTGTCCTTTAAATAGCTCTTTTCCCTCCTTGTATATTTATAAACAACAATTATGTTCTCTCTCAGCCTTGGTTTTGTTCATGTGAACAAGTGAAACACTTCTAGTTTCCCTTATCAGATAGCCTCTCCTCCTTATCCCAATACACCTTCTTTGTGCTTTTCCCACTTTGAATTTATTTTCTTGCACATGGGTTGTACATTGTGTGCCTGTACTTTGCCTAGAAAAACAGCATTCAGTGAAACAAACAAACGAACAAACAAAACAAAACAACCAATAATCTTACCAGATAACTCTTCCTCATCATGCTTTTGTTTTATTAAGAGGGAGTGTTAATCCACATTGTTTAAGTAAATAAGTTGTATCTCTTCTTTTAGCCATACACCTAAACTGGGAGCCTAAAACCACTACTTCATTATTTTTCTTCTTAGACCTGAAGTATTGTTATGGTTTAGCCCTGGCAGGCAGCTAAGTGCCACTCGGCCACTCTCTCACTGTGCCCAGGTGGAATGGGGGAGATAATCAGAAAGGTAAAAGTGCAAGAACTCATGGGTTGAGATAAAGACAGTTTGCTAGGTAAAGCAAAAGCCACACGCGCAAGCAAAGCAAACCAAGGAATTCATTCACTACTTCCCATGGGCAGGCAGGTGTTCAGCCACTGCCAGGAAAGCAGGGCTCATCACACGTAATGGTTTCTTGGGAAGACAAACGCCATCACTCCCAACGTCCCCCCCTTCCTCCTTCTTTAACCCAGCTTTTATTGCTGAACTTGATGCCATATTGTACGGAATATCCCTTTGGTCAGTCTGGGTCACCTGCCCTGGCTGTGTCCCCTCCCAGATCCTTGTGCACGCCCAGCCTCCTCGCTGGCAGGGCAGCACAAGAAGCAAAAAAGTCCTTGGCTCTATGTAAGCACTACTCTGCAACAACCAAAAATATCACCACTATTTTCATCAAAAATCCAAAACACAGCATTGTGTGAGCCTCTGCAAAGAAAATTAACTCTGTCCCAGCCAAAACCATGACAAGTATACAATCTTGAGTCTGAACTCCTGGATTTCACCTAGGCCTTCTCCTTTCCTTTCCTTTCCTTTCCTTTCCTTTCCTTTCCTTTCCTTTCCTTTCCTTTCCTTTCATTTCCTTTACTTTCCTTTCCTTTCCTTTCAGTTCCTTTCCTTTCCTTTCCTTTCCTTCCCTTTCCTTCCCTTTCCTTCCCTTTCCTTCCCTTTCCTTCCCTTTCCTTCCCTTTCCTTCCCTTTCCTTCCCTTTCCTTGCCTTTCCTTGCCTTTCCTTGCCTTCCCTTGCCTTCCCTTGCCTTGCCTTGCCTTGCCTTGCCTTTCCCTGCCTTTCCCTGCCTTGCCTTGCCTTTCCCTTCTTTGCCTTGCCTTGCCTTGCCCTTCCCTGCCTTGCCTCTACTTGCAATATTATAACTCAATATTGTTAATTTTTCTTAGCTTTGTGTAATCAGCAAATTTCACTAGCACATACTTTCTTTCCTGTAGCGTGGTTATTAATGAAAATATGACCATACAAAAAGATCAGTCCTATGTAGGATGCCACTACTAATCTTGGTCCATCCCAGTAGGTCCTTTTTCAGCACAACAGATGGTCACCTCTTCTTCAGTCAGTTTCTTACAGTTCTTCCAACTGATCTCTGCTTTCTAAGGTTTAAATAATACTCCTCCTCCCTGCATCTTGCTATAACATGATTTATGGATGCTCACAGAGTTGAGATCTATTGTATTTCCTTTCTTAAAAAAACACACCATTATTTATGAAAGAAAGTTATCAGGGCAGTATGGCATGATCTATTTTTGGCACGAAACTGATGTATTTCACCACATCTCTCATTTCTTTCAAAATTCGTTTTAAAACATGGCATGCAACGAGACAGTATTATGAATCTGAATAAATGCTGCAACAATCATGTACTTGGTACTATAATGGGTTAATTGCTGCAGTGCAGGAGGCTGACAGGGAGCCACAAGAAGGTGCATACATTAATGAGGACCTGGTAAGAAGCCCTGGGGCATGGAATAGGGGCTGATATAAAGGAGAAAACAGTAGGATAGAAAGCTGAATAACCCAAATAAAGTTACATTTACTCTTTACTCATTTATGCTGCAATTATTGTCTTGCATGAACACCAGGCCTTGCATAATAACTATCTAGAAAAAACTCAGAAACATTCAAGTAACTCCATGATATTAATATGTGCATGGGATGTTTCTGTCCTAGACTTAATTTTCTATGTTTTAAGGTTTCACTGGCTGTCCCTACTATGTTTCTCGGACCAATGGTGAGCTCTCAGTTTAACTGAAAACACAAGCTAAAAATTAGACAGTGGAGCACTAATTACATTGGTGGACATACTATTCTTTTAGTAAATACTTTTGATTTCTGGGGATGCAACATGTTTCCAGGCTTCATTATTATAAAAGAGCAATTTTTGAAAGACATCAAGTTCACTTAAACTGAGGAGAGTCCAGAACTATTGGAAAGAAGTATCTCTAACACATGGTTCAGAATAGATCCTGTGCAAATGCGCTTTATGCAATGGCATTGATCTACTTCATAACAGGTTGTTCAGATTTTCAAGTAAGACTACATTTGGTTACAATCTCAGATGGGTCAGTAACATATCAAATGTAATATTTGTCTTAGTATTTTGGATTAAATCAGGTTGTTCTTTCTTTTTTTTGGGGGGGGGGGCAGAGATGGAGGGGGGGAAACCTTGGAAGACACAAGGAGAAAAAAACAAAGCAAAACCAAACCAAAGCTGTTAACCCTCAACAAATGTTTGGCTTCCTATCCTGTCCAGAATGTCCAGAATGGTTCATGAACCTCTTGCTATTCCTTCTACTTTATGCATTAATTAGATACCATTCAATTATATTTTATCCAATAACCTTTCTATTAAGTAGATATTTTGTTTTTATAACTGGCACAAAAGTAGTGGTCTTTATAACACATACGTTCTTTAACTGTAACAGGACATGATATCTGATCTTCACAAATTACTTATTACTGGACATTTCTTTCTAGGATTGATTAATTGTAGTAGTAAATCAATATTACTTTAAATGGAACTGGGAACAAAATCAGACTTACTGGTATATTGATATTCACCTAGGTAAACCATGGAGGTATCTTCCAAGTCAAAGAATGTGATCCTTGAAAACCTATTTCTATAAAACAAATGTAAATACATAGTCTTTAAGTCAAAAAAACTGGAGAGTCCTGCTGAAACATTAAAATAGAACAAAGTAAAAGAGAGTTTACGTGAACACCAGCTCTGTGCTTTTCCTTTCCTATTCTTTTATTCTCTCTTTTTTTTTTTCCTCCTACCACTCTTTTCTTCTTGACCCTCCAGCCTTCTACTTCCTCCTTGCTCTCTTTCAGAAAGAGAGGAACCTCAGAAGCTTTGGTGACAGCCAGTAACATCAATGGTACAACTGGAAAAAAATGCCCATTATTGTTTCCTGTTGTCTTGCTCTGTCTTACGCCTTTTCTCTTCTTTCCCTTAGAAAATGCTGCACAGGATCAGATGGTAGGTCTCACAGGTCTAATATTCAATCTCTCTGAAAGTATCAACATATCAGGTCTCCTCCTGTTCTTTAACAGAGACTGACCTAAAGCCTGAAACATGGGATTGGTATCCCTCTTACAAAATAGATAACTGCAAGTATTTTGTACTGCCTGTATTACTATCTTACAGAGTCCTTGGCCTCAGTGTCACACAAGGGCAATTATTGCCACAGGCTAATTACATGCTGTGGCTGGGAAAGGGAAGTATTTTCTTTTCATGAGTTTCCAAAGCACAGCTTTTACTTCCAGGCAGTATTTCCTTACCCTCACGTAATGATAGGACAGGGAGGATGCAAGTTCCTGATCCACCCCTGCTATTTGTTTAAAAAAAAAAATAAAAAAATCATACCAGCTCCTATTTTGTCTCCTTCCTTTATTTTCAAAGGCTCTCATTCACTATCTGTTGCTAACATTTTTTATTGCTGAGTAGCCTTGGCTTTGCAGCTTAGGTATTGCATGAACATTTAAGAAAGCAACATCTTGCTCTGAGCGGCTTATAGCCAACACATGAACAGGTGAGGGAGCAAGAAGTAATACACTCATTAAGGAGCTGTTGACTGAAAATGTGGCATGCACATGTGTGGGTGTGTGCCCTAGAGTGGGATGTCCTCCCAGAGAAGCAACATCAATTTTACCCCGCCGCTGATGACATCCGCCTGCATGGATGCCTTGACATGCAGTGTGTCGTGGCATGCCACATCCTGTGATTTGAGCTGAGGAATCTGTGGGTGGCAGGGAGTGATGGAGTTGGCAGAGCTTCAAGGTCGGCCACCACAGTGGGTTGGGAATCTCTCGTAGCCCAGAGGCAGGATGCCAGGGTAAACCCCAGGGACAGCAAGCCTGGGGCAAGCCACCCCCTCTCTTGGGGAAGCAAGTCCTCAGGAAGAGGAGGGAGAGAGCTGCCATGAGCAAAGTCCTGGGGGAGGAAGAGGCAGGAGAAGAGTGCTGTGCAGTTCATCAACTGCATGGGAAGTGTGGGAGGGGAGGATCTGGTAGTAAATAGAAACAGATGAGCAAGTTCACAGGAGAAGAGGTGGAAGAAGAAAAAAACACTTTCTTTGGGAGGATGGTGGGAATGAAGGCTAGGAACCTAAGAGAAGGCGAACCATCCTCCTGTTTGAGATGAAAGTCTTGTCCCTAATACTAAAATCCAGGAACGATGGGTCTGCCATCAGCCCTTGAAGAACTTACGTGCTAATGAGGTAGAAACAAAAACATGCTTAAATTTCCACTAAGCTGATAATAGGTACATTAACGCATGCATATATATCTTATATATATCTGATCTCAGTGTTTTAATCGTACCTTTTCACCATGTTCATCCCAGACTCAGCCACATTCTGCCACTTCCTCAAGAAACAAAATAGCACTTGGTTGCCAACAACAGGGAATGGTCTAAATGCAGTAACCTCAGTAACAATGAGCTACAGATGAATGAATGGAGGAGACTCCAAGTGAACAGCCTACGTAAATTAGTGACAACAGTATCTCTGAATATTACTGAATTGAGAATCAATTCCTACAGAATCATGTACTTAAAAAAACCCACTACATCACAAATCTTATCAAATTATTTTTTAAATTTAATTCAGCTAGGGCAGATCTGCATATAAACTTCCGTGAAAGTCATTAAATTGGTGCTCATCCATATTCTTGCTGTGTTGTTGAATGTCTGTGTATGGAGAGTTATTTTGGCATAGAAGTCTCCTATAGATTTTTCTTAAATTATTTTTTTACACTAATCAGTCATCTTTACCACTCAATAGGACCCAAAGAAGGACTTGAATGAAATTACTAAAGAAAATACAAAAATAAAAGCTTTTATCATTAGTTTTGGTCACTGTGGCATGTAGAAAAGTTTCTGCAAATAACCCTCCAAAAACAATATTTCTGTTCATCTGCTATTTCTGTTCGGCTGCTATAGGACTGATACTACTGATGCAGAGCAGACCTCCAAGTGATTGAATCATCTATTCTTCAAAACTACAAGTCAACCACAAATTAATTGCTTATCTTGTGGGCTCTCCCAGTCTCGGTGTGAGTGAAGAGAGAAAAAAAAGATATAGCTGGATATGCTATTAGGGTAATGTTCAAACAAGAAAGTAATATACAAATATTACTTTAAACCCCATCCCATCAAGAAACCACAGAGACCTCTAATTCTTATGGTGATACCTTCGGGAGCTGTAGGACATCTTGAAAACATTGCTGTGTGTAACAGTAAGTCTTTAACAGCATGTGAATAAAAATATTGCATTGCAAGAATATCAAAAGAAGTAATCCACGTACTTGATCATATCCATTTGCATTTAACAAACAATTTGTTACCCAGATACAATTGTTACTGTGGAGATTCCATAAGCTTAAATTTGGGATGATACAGTAATTTGAGAGATGCACTTCAAACATCAGCTAAGGGAATATGTTGGAATGCTGAGACATAAATATATCTGCATAGAAATCAGGGAAAACAGGGAATTACTGGCACTGTATTTAAAAACACAAAACAAAAATTATAAAACTTTATATAAATATAGACACTTTTACCCAGGATGTAGGAGACTAATCAAGTTTCTTGTGATGAAAATTTCCCTTTTTATTATCATTATTGTCTATTATTTGCATTGTGATATGCCTTCAGGCCCTGAACTAGGAACCAGGTTCCATTATAATGGATATTGAGCATGTAATGAAAAGACAGCCTTCCCCTCTGAAGCATTCTTGAGCTAAATTTATGTCTATATTGCAGTCAGAAGACAGAAGTGACTGCATGCAGCATGGAGATACTGGAGTCAGTTTTAAGTTAGGCAGCTTGGTAACCTAGCCCCAGGAACAGGGGCTCAGCGAGGGCTAATTACCCTTCCTTCTTGGCAGATTTTGCAAAAGTGGCTGGGAAAAAGCAAAAAGTGAATCTGGAGGAGAAGAAAAAAGACTAAAGAGCAGGGAAAGCTGTCACTGTTATCAGATTCTACATGTAAACAAATGGCTCAGGAGCACATAAGGGGTAGAGGGAAGGGAGGGTTAGGGGTAAGTACAGTTTGCAGTTACACGCGGTCTAATGACAAAATCCCTGCTGGAGGGTAGCTGTGCAAATTAGTCTGCCATCTTCGTTGTACACAGGATGCTCCTGGTGGAGGAACATGCAGCTAGCATCCCTTGATGCCACTAGGGATTAATTGAGCATAATGTCTTTTGGAAAGTAAGAGCATTTTCTTGGAAGGCAACAAGGGAAAACTGATAGTTTTGCTGTGTAACAGTTTCATAATGAAATGTTGCCATACGGTGAATCCTTGTTGCCTCATTACTCTTAAACCTTTATTAAAAAAAGCTTTTTAATTGTATTACTTAATTGTTTAATTTGGGGTTCTTACTGCACTGATTCCATACTAGATACACGCTTGGCCTCTTCTGGATGAGACAGCATAGTACTCAGAAGCTGGGAATATGAAAATTAAGGTCAAATGGACCGCTTCCCCTCCTTTCCACAAACACCTTGTGACACAGTCTAGTTATATCGCCCATTACTGTTTCTCTGTTTTGACATTTTGCAAATCCTGAAATGAAGTGCTTAACCTGGAAATTTGTAGTGTCCATAAATCTAAAGCCATAACATTTATATTCTTCTGTAGTTTTCAGTTCTTTGAGATCCAAGTATCAGAGGATGCTTGAACAAAACTTAGGAAATTTTTAAGGTAAAGAGTTTCAATCTTACATAGTCTTAGGAAAAAATGTGTGGCTAGAAGGCTAAAAAAAGGAATTCTGAACTCATCATGAATGGAAACTCAATATTTCACATGGTTATGAATGGGTTATTTAACAATTGGTAGTTTTAAAGTTAAGCACAAGCAGACTATTTTTAAATTTAAGTAGTCAGCCTTTTGTATTAGGCTGCAGGAAGAAGGTTTCAAGAAGTTTTAATTGTGCTTTTTTTTTTTTTTCCCCTAATGGGGGAAAATATCCACTCAAACTGTTCTTTAAACCTATACTGATTGAAAAATTGGAATCACCACATCCGGAAATGAGAGGAAGCATGGAGAATTGAGCCTTATTTCAAAAGATGAAGAGTGTCTTAGAATCATGAATTATAAAAAGAAGTGACCTGCATATTGACAGTAATTGTTCTGTACTTTCAGCACTTTCTTCTAGTAGATTTCCTTGTGACTTCTGTTGTGAAGATTTTGACTTATACAATTTTACTGGACTGGACACAATCCCAAGCTGTAACTTTCTTCATGGTGAAAAAATACATGGGTAACAAGGAACAAAAATGATAATGCATGTTAGTGCCACTGACATAGACAAAACCCGTTTTTGCATTTTGTGAGCCTAGAAATTTGCATGGGAATACCACAGTGCATGCAGGTGTCTGAGAAATGACAAGGCAAGGTAAAGCTCAGCTGTATCTCCTTCACTAGCAATAGCTACCATTAGCGACTTTAAAATCCATTCATTCAAAGTATGTTCTCAAGCTATTTCTATTATTCAATGCAAAGTAGGAAAATTGCCTGGCTTGAGTCCTTTAGTGCCTTAGTGAAGTAAAGGGGACAGGAGAGAAAGGGAAACTAAGAGAACACAGTTTTCCTAAAAAAGGAAATCTACTATATATCTCTATATCCATTTCTTCTGCATCCCAGTAAAATCTGAAAATTTTCTTCATACTCAGTGGAATCAATTTACTTTTCTTGAAGATCTGTTACAATTAATGTAGATTTTTATAGGTTAGCTTAACCAGTCCTGGTTACTAGCATGGTACTAATGCCTTCGATTTCCACGAATAGCTACCGCCTTTAAATAAATGATGATATATGCTTTCTACATCAATAGAAATGTTAATGTAGTTGTACTATGAGATCTATGAGATTGTAGAAATCAACCTGATCTGGATCAATAGTCTCCTCAAAGAAGTTCTTTCCTTTTTTTTTTTTTTTCTTTTGTAAATTAATAGTGGCTTGAGGAGCATATCTTTCTGATATAAGAGGTATTTACCAATATATGGCACAGAAGTTGATAATAAGGAACTTTTCAAGTCTGTTCATTGTACTAATGTTTCTGAGTGGCATAAAACAAATAAACCATTGGCCTTACAACATCCTTTTATATGAAGTATCCTCAGTGAACAAAATTACACATTTATTTTCTAGTGTTCCTCAGATATCTTAATTCTAGGTTATCACTCTTATTTAGTCTTAGCATTGTTGTAGTTCCTAGAATTCGCATTCCTGCACACCACAGTGATAGATGGCACAGAAAACACAGAACAAAATTCAGAAACTCATTCTCCAAAAGCTTGAAAGAAATACAGAAATTCACTCTCCATCAGCTTGAAAGCTAGGCATAGTTGAGAGGCAACAGTCGAAGAAACAGATAATTAAAGGCATATCAGAAACAGGCAATACAGGTCAATATAGCAGGCAGTGTGCATAAGGGACTAAAGAGTAATTATAAATTGCATTATATGTACTAAGTGACCGCTCAAGGTAAACAAATATGGTTTCAGTAACTAATTAGTATTCAAATAGAAAATAAATAGCAAGCAACTGAGCATTATAAGGCTCTAATTCCATTAAAGGTTCAGGTGATCCCATAACAGACAGCTCAGCGTTGCACACATAGCCGCCCTGATGGACACCAGCATCCTTGCTGAACCTAATGGAAATTACCTGGAATCTGTCCAGGTGTCCTCAGTGCTGGCCTGTGTGAGTCAAGNGTGCCTCGGGCTCTGAAGAACTTCCTGATAGTAAGCTGTATCTCCCAAGCCTTGATGGTTCAGACAAAGAGTCTGTTATGACTCTTCCCTCTTCTGTGTTTGGAGGACTCACTATTCTATACGAAGTCATACCTAAACTACAGGGCTTTTTCACAGGGGTTGGATGTTGAACAGAGCATCCCATAAATTATGCAATATCT
>VXAL01001865.1:92111-112811 GCA_013399475.1 Chauna torquata
AGAGAGATAGAGAAGAGTGGGGTAGACAAAGAGAAGATTGTTTTTTTTTGAAAGGCAAAGTGATTATTTTGGTTACAAACTAACTGAAGAATTTAGGAGCATGGAAATTTTCAGTGAAAAAGTTTCTTTTTTCAAAAAGGAACTGTTGTTTTCAGTGAGGAAAAGGTTACTTTCATAAAGTATTTTCTATTGATCTTATTAGCGTCTCTGTGATGGAATGACAAATATCGAACAAACATTGTTGAACTGTAGAGAATGTTGTCTTAGGTCCAATAATTTTGGGGTCAAGATCCACTGTGATGGAGAATGAGGGTCTTTTATAGGGGAGCCAATAGTTGCATGAAANTTTGGAAACATGGGAAATTAAATATGTATTTGGAGAGGGTATAATTGAATATTCTTCATTGTCTAGTGCATTCCAGAAAATGAAGGAGAATTTGTTGCCTTGCAGAAACATTTCCCTATACACTTGTTTGTGCCAAAAAGAAAGAGAGAAAAATCACTTTGAACAGTTAAAATTAAAAGCAATAATCCTGGACAAAGGACTGCAATGAAAATCACAGGATCTCACCAAGGCAACTTTGACCCATGCACTTTTTAGTGAGCCAAGGGTCTTTGGAGGCCCATGTATCCTGGTCTGCTGTTCATGATTTTCAGCTTATGTAAAATTGGAGAAGGAATACAAAATTTGGTTCTAAACACTTCAGTCCATGAGAACTAGGTTTAACCTGGCACAGTTGTGTTCTGAATAAAACCTTCAATTACCACAGTCTGTAAATGTCATATGAACATGTTCACATAGGGCTTTTGGGTAAAGTCTGGAGAAAAGATGCAGGGGTAATCCTTCCTGCTGCTATTTTCTCTCTGACCAACTTTCTATCATTCCTGTTTTCACCAGTTTCATAAACTTTTCAGTGCGGCTACTTGCCTGGGCAGTAAAAATAGATAAAAGGCTATTCACATAAAAAATAATATAAAGGATAACAGCTGAGAAAAACAGTTCTCAGAGAAAGAACAAAATAATCTGGGATATCTATTACTCCCTGAAAAACTCACAAGTTTATCCGTCAAGCTGAATGTCTCGTAGCATGAAGGAATCCTGCAGCATTGAGGATCACAGGAATGTTAAGTTGTATCACACTAGAAGTCCATTTGGTCCACTGTCCTGTGAAGAGTGATCAAAGCCGCACACTTCAAAGGAAGGTGCAATGAAGTATGAACAAGACACTTACGGAAATACCCAGCTTTTGATTCTTCTGTCTTATTCCATACAACCAGTGAATGGCTTATGCTTTGTAGCTAGAGAATTTTTGCCTTTTAATTTTTTTTTTTTTTAGTATCATTGTGTATCTTCTTTTCATATACAAAAATCTCTCCATTTCATTTCAATAAAATTAAGATAAAATGTAATCTTATTACATGATTTTCTCCCCTTTTTATCAATATTATGTGATTAACTTTTCATATTTGTATTCATATTCATCTACCTTAGCAGATAAAATATACTTTTTGGCAGTCCAGTAGTCTTTGAGAGACTTAGGTGAGCAAGTTATAAAAATCTGTTTAAAGAATTTAGTCCCCTTTTCTCTTTGCAATGCAAAAACTTCAAAGGTCAGTTCAGATGGACTTTGCACACCATGGAGATGTTCATTCAACTTATTGATATACTTCTTATGCATGCAAGTTTTAGCATATGAGCAGCTTTTAAGACATATTTGCTGTGCATATATGTTTGTTCCTTAATAATGGAACAAGATGATGAAAACTCTGTTGGAGAAGGTGGTTGCTAGGAAGGAATTACCAGTACTCTGAGAGAACCAGAAAGTATTTTGACAGACTTGAAATGACACAGTAAGGTAATTCCTTCCTTTTCTCCAGCTATTCCAAGGATCATAAGATGTGTTGGATTTCTTCAAGAGGAAGAAAACTCTTTCTGCTTTGGGTACACAAGCTCCGCTAAACTTTTCAGAGGAAAATGTTTCTTCCTTCTGTGCTCAAGCTGCCACTGAGAATAAAAAAAAAATAAAACATCCTTCTGGAGAGTTCTTGTTTGACAGCAAGAATGTAAGAAAGTCTAATTATGAAGTCCATCTGAATTTCAATTTTTGTTTTCAGTTTTAATTGTGTGGATAACACTGACAGACATTCAGAGTGCTTTTCTGACATGGGCCTAAGACCAAATAGTGTCCTGACTCGTGCATCACTGGAATGTTGATTTGTTTGAGCAAATGGATGAGGCTTGTTAGGGATTTGCAAATTTTCAAAAAGGAGAAATTTATAAGTGACAGTGATTACTGAATTTTTGTGACCTATGATTGGGGCTTGAAAAAGAGCTGTATCTGCTACTTTGAGTATTAAAAGATGCATTGAATGTGAACAAGGATGCAAAACAAAAAGCCATGGAAAAAGTCAGATTTTGTACTGGGGATTATACCGTAAAAATAATATCAAAGGGAACTGAAAAACCACTGAAATAAAAGACTGTGATCCAGTTTAGGTCCACACATGGTAATGCATTATTGAACAGTAATTTCTCCCAGTTAATCATTAAATGCACTCCTACACTCTTAAACACCAATGTGAGGAACACTTTTTGGACAGAGAAGAAAAGTATACACAATGGATAGTTGAGTAAGAAGCATGCAGACCAACAAAATAACAGTCTTCTGCTCTGTATAGTTCTATATTCCTTTACAACTAGGTTGTTTCATTACTAATTCCAGAGCATTAGTATGTATTGTGTTATTCTGTACAGCTTGTTGTACAGAAACAATTCAATAAATGAAAAGTCTGAATTCTAAGTATTATTATTATTTTTGTTCGGATTTGCTTTGTGATGCAAGATTCTTTTGATTGCCTCAGACCTACAACAATCCCCTGTTGTTTATCATAAATAACAAGTTGCTTTATTTCTCTGGGTTTGCAAGTTTCATTTTCTTCTGTTGCTATAATTTCTATTCATTTTTAACATGAACACATTTTCCTGCAGAAGTGGTCTTATATCTAACTGTACCTTGTGATTTGTTGGCTGTGAAAAGCATTCTAGTTGATGGGAAAAGGGTGAAAATCATTCCACCCCCTCACCAGAGTGAACTGAACTTTCTAAGGGTATATTTTGGTCCCTCTTTGAAAGGGGTAAGGTAATGGCCTCCTTCCATCTGCACATTTGCCAGACATCTTTCTATATTGAATTAGGAAATAAGTTAGTGGTGGTACCATTGACTTTATTTCCCACAAAATTCTTATTGTACCAACTTGATCCAGCACTGCCAGAAAAGCATATTTTCTTTATACAGAAAGTGCTATTTGAAACAACATAGTTGGTGTTGGTTTGCCCAAGATTGCCATTTTTGCAAAACCTTTGAAAACTGTACAATCTTTCTTCTGAACTGATCTTTTCTATTGTGGATAAAGAGAGCAAATTATGAACTCCATGATAATAACTTATCTCAGTTTTATATCTATCTTTCATCCCTAGTGAGAACTTTGCATATTTTCTATACTGAAGTTTGAATGACAGTGCTGTCTGACACCAATACTGTAATTTCTAACTATGGTATTTTAGCCACCTTTTTTCACAGTCAGAGCCCTTTAGAGCCCATAGTCAAGGATTCACTGGTTTTGTGAAAACAGACAAGCTGAATCTTGCTGGTTGTCTGTCCACTCTGCCTTTCTGCAGTAGCACAACAGAATGCATATGATTTGTTTTAATGAACTCTTACACTCAGAGTTTCCCAGTATTCCCCACTGGAATCTTTACCAGAGATATGATCAGTCATTTTGGTCTGTTTGGTATTTAAAGGGGGAATATGTGCTCTGAGATACCATGAGATGACCAGAGCTTGTCTTGCTGTCTAGCAAACTGATAAATCTGCATAACCAATTTATACAGTTTTTTAACTATACAGGAAAATAAGGCACAGCTAATAGCATGCCTCTGATAAGAGCCTATTGACATTTTAACTGCTGAAGATCCATTTTAAACATGCAGAATCTAAATCTGCTGTAGTGGGGGTGGAAGTGCTACATCTGCCATTTCTTGTGGTCAGGAACCCCTCTTCCACAACTGAAGGGGCAACTACATTGGATGGGCAAGGGGTTCCCACTGATGGGGTGAATCTGTCAAATAACTGAGTGCTTCCTCCTGAAGGCACGCAATTTCTTCATGAGCTCAAAGGAAGCACTCAGTATTTCACATATCATAGCAAACACTCCCACTACATCCCCAGATCTCCTCTGCCCAACTCTCATATTCCTATATTTCTTTTTCTTTTATTTTTGGAGCGTCTTTCCTCTTTTGCTTTTTTCTCCTGTCATGTTTTAATCTCTCCCACATTCTGAACAAGCAAGCAAGCAAGCAAGCAAGCAAACACTCGAGATCTTCTTACATACTCAATGACCTCAATTTCCTTGACCATATCCCTTTGAACCATGTGTGATGTCTTTCTGGGATTCCTGTTCTTCCAATTTCTTCTTCAGCCCTTATGATCCAAGTCTACATTGAGATGCCTCTCAACAAAATCTGTCTTTCTGCTTCCAGTGCAGAATTCATTCATATCTAACTTCACGTGCCTTTCTTTTATTTACTTTTCTGTGCTCTTTCTTCTTTGAGCTGTCTGAACACTCTAATATCTCTTCATTAAATGCTCTTTAGATCCTCTAACACTCTCCATCTTTGTGTGTGAAGACCCTCTGACTCTTTTCCCGATTTCCTTCTCTCTTTATGCACCCTTTCTACCTTGCCTTTGCATAATCTTATCTCTAAACATAAATGTAGCTATCAGTCCTGTTTTGTGCCACATAGATATCTCATTTTCCCAAATTCGCCTTCTGTCCCAACAAAACCCCCATCTTTTCCTGCTAACTTATTCTTGTGTGTGTCCAGCCATGGGATTAAGTTCAGCAGAGCCAGAATAAACGAGCCAAAAAGTCCCTCAGCTCTTTTTTCTTGTGTCTTCCCTTGTTTTTCCTGTTATTGTGGACAAGCGCGAACCCTTATTGTAATTTTTGACTCACACTTGTTTCTGATCTCTCACATACAGACCATATCTGAGTTTTGCTGACTGTCTGCCACTCATGTCTAAGAGGCATCCTGTCTCCGTCTCCACCACTTCTCTACAATTCACCTTAACTTTTATCTGGAGAACTGCATTTTTCTTTTTTCTTTTTTCTTTTTTTCTTTCCCTCTCTCATGCACTGACAGCTGCTGCTGTTTCCTGCTTATATCTATCTATTCAGAAGACAACATCAATAACCATCTTCCAGGCTTATGGGCTCACTGTCTCAAGTCCCTCTACTGGTTCGCTTTGCCCATCACACTGAACATTTTTTTTCTCATCTTCTTGACTTAGCTTATCAATACTTCATGGTGAAGTCAGAGTATCTCGCAGATACACACTATCATTTGGTTAAAGTTCAGACAGGATATCAATGGTGTCCTCTTTTGGGACATCACTCCCATTAACAAATCTAAATACTTCTGTAAAACAGTTCATTATCTTCTTCTAAATCTTTAAATCTTTCCACTTCCCAGTGACTTCTTGGGACCTAAGGAGAGATTTGTCCTACTTGTGTAGATGTCTTCATCTGAACTAGTCTTCTATTATGTTCGGTGGAATGTAATACATGTTCTGTGGTGCAACTCATTTGACCTATTTAAGGTATCTGCTGCAGGGTGAGATGAATCTCACTTTACAAGTGATTCTTCTTCCTTACTAACTGCCAAGGGAATACAGAAAAACAGCTCAGATGCAGATGTACATTTTGCAGCTATCCTAGCTAACCTACCTAGTTATCTAACTAAGGGTAAAAACCTGCTATAGACTCAAACAGTTAAATTTAGGCACCTACAGTGTAGGTGTCTACATGTGAGGTAGGTGTCTAAGCTCTCATTATATCAACAGAGGTCTAGTTAGCAGAGTCAGTGAAGCCTGAAGAACAATTCTGATGATCAAATGCCTGCAGCAGAATGAACTGAATCACTCTCTAACCTCTTCTAGCTGGATCTCTAACTTGGCTATAGCAGGAGCCTGGAGATCTGGCCCAACTGCCAACATCTGTATGCAGTCTCAGATATCTTTACCTTAAACCGAACCCCACCCTGGCATCTGAACTGGATGCAAATCCTCCCCCAGGCGGCATGTTTAGGTTGGGCTAACTCTAGCTGACTAACTTGTAGGTTACTGGCCTAAATTGGTTGTCTATTTTTGTTGCTGTAGTTGTTTTTGTAGCAAATAGAGTGGGAAAACTATGTTCAGCAGACAGTTCAGAGGACTTCCATCTTGGACAAGTGTACCAAGTTTGGTAGATTTTACTTCTAAGGATGTTCTCCCACCCTCCAATGATGATATACGGAGCCCTCCACAGCACTGAAATAATCATTAAAGTAGATGCTGAACTTATAAATGACTACAGTTAAGTAAAATGAACCTCCATCCTAAATGAACACAAATTGTCAACAAGTTTTTTCACATTGCTGACGAATGAAGCCACCACCATCACCTCAGTTTACCGTAACACTGGCTCAGCAGACTCAGTTAATGGAACTGCCTCTACTAAAACATCAAATTTCTTTCATCTTGATGAATTTGGAACTATTTGCAGTATAAAAAGTCTTAAAAATATCAGCTTTGATGCATACAGAATACAATGGTAATACTTTTACTGACTTGCAAGAGCTAATGCAACACAATTTGGGAATGCTGCAGACAATGACTTATTTTCCTGGGAATAGCATCTCAGTCAAATGTTACTGACATAAGACTGAAACACTGATTTTTTTTTTTCTGTAAGAAGAAAGAAATGTTCGTTTTAAACTGAATGGTGCACCACTTTTCCCCCTTGTGTAAAGTAAAAGAAACAAACTTTCCTCTAAGAAAAACATATTAAACCCTAATGCTGCTTAATCCAACTTTCCCTGTTGCACACAAGAGAAATGCTATTGCCACCCACACTTCTGCAGAATATTTTATAAACGATGTACTCTCTTAAAACAAGGGCCATTATAATCTTTTTTTCTTGATTCCCCTGCTTATATCTGGCATGACCTCCCATAATTTCCAGGATGGAAATTGAGCTGGTTAATGACATCAAAAAAAGAACCATTTAGAGAGAAATGCATCAAAATATCTTTTCCTTTGGACAGATCCTATCTTTAAAACAACCAGTGAAAAAGTTACAACCTCTTTCCTGCATCATATGGAATAAGAGTTCAACCTCATATTCATTTATTTTTCCCCCCAAAACATAATACCCAGCTGAGGCTGAAAATTGCAGTCCTTGAATTATGTGTTCCTCTCCTAAACTTCTTCCCTGTCCCAGCTTCTTTAAGTAAGCCATATATATATTTTTTTTTCCTCCCATTCTGCTATATTTCACGTGCCACCACTGACATTCTCTTGACAGAAAAAGGGGCTTTTTGCTTCTGAGCTTCTCTGCTTCAGCCTTTGGGTGAGGAGCTTTCAGACCAGAAAACTCACCTTGCTTAAAGCAGAAAGCTGTCACTTGGCAGTGTAATCCCTACATCTTTGGTGGTGGTGGGAGGGGGCTGGCTGTGGTGCGGGGTGTACCTGTGTGCTCAGCAGTCAGCCAGCCCCAGCTTTATCTGCACTAGTGTTGTTGTTCTGGAGAGGCAAAAGTTCGAAAAGTTATCACAACACCTTTACAATGGGTCTTTTGTAAACTGAAAAGTAGCATATACACAGCAGAGGCTAGCAGGGATACTGTATGCTTTACTACAGCTGGTGAGACTTACTCTGCCTATAAGAGTTTTGCTGGTTTTAGCAGCATTCCAGAACCATATAATTCCTTAGAAATGTGAGCTTAAGAATAGACAAATAGAAAAATACTATGGTGGGTTACAAGTAGAGCAGGTTTAGAGCTTCACTTCAGCTGACTTTATATACCCTTGCCTTTTTACTACATACTGCTAACGAGGCCTGTGTAATATTTCTTTTATATGTATTTGATGGACTCTGAACTACTGGATATCAGACATGATCTACTTTGTTTTGGATCTGTTCTAGCTCCTTTCAAATCAATGGCAAAATTCCTACTAAATTAGGTGATGCATGTTCATAGGAAGAGGAAGTTGTATAGGCATTTTGCAAATATATATATACATTCTACATTGTAAAATGTCACTTAAGTATTCTCTACTTCCTCACTTGAAGCAATTTTCTTCACAAATCTGGAGAAATTCCTCCTCATAAGTTAAAAATAAAACTGGTGTGAATTGTACTTTTCTAAAGAAAAAGGAGAAGTTAAAAAGCACCCCCTTACAAGGGTGTATGTGTGTTTGTTCATATCCTTAAAAGAACTTTATTTTTATGCCTCCTTTATCTCAGCAGACTGTCCAGCGTGGGATGAAAACATTGTCATATGCACATATGACACGGGGAAAATGCATCCAACTGGTCTGCATTTTCTCATCTGTTACAGATTTAAGATCTTTAGCTCCACAACATTTCAAATTCCTAAAAACCTGAAAACCAGCGAGCGAGAACTGTGCACAGAAGAAAATCTCTTTTCATCACACTGGGATTGTTTTTCTATCCCAGGTGTTCGAGCTTGGGCTTTCTCTTAGTCTAATTGATAACTGGCTGGCTCCTCCCCTTAACCCACTGACTTTTGTGCGTTCTCTTCCCGGGTGCTACTGTTTCACTGTTCTACCTCATTCACTTCTGGTTGACCTGGAGCTCCTGGGTTAAGTTTCCTCACTGGTATTCAACCTCGGACCTTATTATTGTTCTACTTGTCTGACCTCCGATACACTAAATTCTAACAAGGTGATCTGAAAAAAATCACTCATTTCTTCTGTTTGGTTTCATGGCTCGTCTTTTTACCACTCTTGGCTGATGTTCTTTTCTCCACTTCAGACCACCAAGTGCTCTGCTTTAGTTTGTCAATTTATAGTGCTGTCATGGTTTCAAATGCTGTGACCATTGTGTAGAATATACTCTCCTGACCTCTGAAGCAACTTTCTGTATTTCAATTGTTAACTCATTAGAGTTTGGAAGAACAGCTGAAAAGAGAATGGCCTTTTTCCCACAATTGCTTACAATGAGCAGCTTGAAAAGTCATCACAATCCAGGATTAAGAGAAATCAAGAGGCTGATGCTAAAAATTAGATCCGGTTATTTTGCATTCTTGCCCAAAGAAAACAAACAAAACCGCTCAATCCAAAATGACACTGATGCTTTTCTTCATCAGTTTGCCACCAAGACTCAAGAGAGTAGCACATTAATAAAGCTAGTAATGAAAAGATAAACTTCTGATTTGGATAATTTAAGTTCTTTGCCAAAGTATGCCAAAATATAGACAAAATATATTCTTTAACATCATTTTTGTATTTCACTACTACTACTGTCCACGGGCAATTTTTTTTTATTATTATTTTTTTATTTTTTGGAATGGCCCTTTGTCTTTGGATCCTGGACCTTGAATTTACTTCTCCCAAGTTTTTCTAACAAATGCTGTTCCAACTGTTCCCCTTCCAAAATGCCTTGGGAAGGGGGAGCAAGAGGAATAGAAAAGTGAATGGAAAGTACCACCAGATTTTTTCCTGAAGCCAGCTCCCTCTTGAGAGGACAAGAGTGCAGTCATGACCATGTTTATTAAAAAATAAAAAACCTCCCTGCCTTCCTCGCTTTCCATTTAAGTGGAGAAATCACCTTGCTCAATAGGCAAATAAAGAGAGATGCTTCTGCCATTTAGGAACAGATTTATAGCATTAGCAAAAAGTTCATAATTTTCATACTTTGAATTTTCAGATTAATATACAATATCTTATTTCTGAGATTTTTCTCTGCAGTGAAGACTCAACCACAAGTTTCTGAATGGTAAAAATACCTGTCCTATAGTTTTACCATTTAAAATAATTTAGTGTGGTTTAGACTGGTTCTAAACATGTAACTTCCAGTTACTAGTGCACAATTTTTTTAAACAAAATGTTTTGCATAATTTTTCTACCTTTTCTCCAGCATCCTCAGTGTTTAGTTCTGCCACACATTTTGAGAACATCAACAGGAAAAAAAAATTAACTTTTTAGACCTCATGGGAAATATGTTGAGCCTGTAAGAAAATACTTGAGAGCCTGCTTGCCACAGTTTTCTCCCAGGTAATGCTAATCACGGATGCACATTTTTCTGATACCATGAAATACCTAAATACATCCTTCCCTTCCTTCAAAGGGAAGTAATAACTATAGCTTACACTCCTATAGGTCTCATCATGAAGAGTTTCTGGGTACTTTGCAAACACTAATTTAAATGCCACAATTTCCCTGAGGAAGAGACTGACTTGGGTGTACATCTACTGATTTAAACTAGCATAATATGGGAAAGACATTTTTCCTCTTGATGTATACAATGCCCTTTTTACAGGTGGGTAAACTGAGGCATGGACTAGCAAGTGCCTTATCCAAAGCCACAGAATAAGCCAGTACAAGCAATGCAAGTGGTATCTGGTATCTATTCCTCTGCCTTCTAAATCACTTTCTAACTCTTTCATTGTTTTTGATAATTTAACATTTAACAGTTTTGTTCAGTATAAGTCCACTAACTACAAAAACTCTCTTTTAAGCTGTGTATATAAATATTAGCATAAAGTAATAGTAATATAAGTAATAAAGTAATTTAAGTAATTAAAAAGAAAACAGAAGTCAGTGACTACTTTAACAGAATTAAAATGACCATGTAAAGTGGAAGAAATATAACTGTAGAGTTTGATACTACCTGAAAAAAAAATGGATGAATTTGATTCTCTGTATCAAACACCATTAGACTTTTTACTTTAATAAAACAGTAAAGCCAATACTATACAGCTTAAACCAGTTTTCCTAGAAAGATGTCACAGCTGCCAGATCTGCCAAAGTTGCAGAATGTTTCTTTTCTGAAGAGGTAAGGAGCTCTCAAATCTTATTGTTCCATTTAAAAAATATATATCTGCATGGATGATAAAATGGTATCAAAAAGCAATTTGTGTTAGTGTTTGTACAAGCAGTTGCAAAAAAAAACAAAACAAAACAAAACAAAGCAAACAACAAACAAACAAACAAACCCCACTATCTGATTTTGTTGCTGTTCTTCTTCTGCATCATTGTTTTTAACAGATGATTTGTTATTACGGCTGCCTGTACTTCAACAAGACTTTATAACCATGGAATTTTTTGCTTGTATGTTTGTTTGTTTGCTTTTTTTGCTTGGGATTTTTGTAGTGCACCATTTGTATTTTAAAGTTCACAAGGGTTACTTTCTCAGTGCTTTGAATCTCAGTTAAATTCTGGTCTCTTATGGTACCGGCATAGTAAATATATGCTTGATCTGGACCTAAACATATTTTGATTGTAAATAGAAAACCTTCTTTTATGAGGATGTTCACTTCACAGCTAGAGCGGTGCAATTTTTATACAGGTCTCAGCAATCAATAAAAAAGCCACAGGAGGAATGATTTATCTTGTTGGTTACAGAGACTGTCACTGAGAGAAATTGTAAAAGATCAATTTACACAACCTGGTGTGAGAACGTTATTGATATGACACGGCCGATCAGTTTCTGGTAGTCTATGGGCAGATACTGAGGAGAGAGCCCTGCCCTCGGATAGGGCCACTCACCAAGATCTTAATTGACTCGCTGGTCCATAAAATGGACACAAAGCCAATGGAAGGTGAGATGCTGCGTGCTCATGGTACACTGGCTGGCCTGCAGGAAAATGGATTGGCTGAGCTCTGATTAGTTAGTTAAGCAGTGTCATGTATCCTCCTCTTTTTTTTTTCCTTCTTTTTCTTTCCTCTTACTGTGAGAACTGTTCACTTGGAGACTCACTGCCTTAATTACAAAGGGCCCTTTTAACTACAGGTCACAGGAGTTGGCTCACTTGAGAGGAAATAAGGAAACAAGCTACCTTCCTGAAAAAAAAAAAAAATCGAAATTCCACTCCTCAAATTAGTTAAATGAAGCTTATCAGCACTTGTTAGTTGATCCTTTGACAGTCTGTTAATTGCAGCTGGTACATTAAGTTATGTTATAACCAGCAGGACATATGATTAAAAAATAAATAAATCTATGGATATGCCACATGGCATGTGTTGGTGGAGAAAACATACTAAGAACATTGTTAATCTTTGCTGTAAGTATTGCAACACAAAAGACATTCGTAGGACATTTTCCTCTTTATTCTGTGGAATTAAATTGTATTCTAGCTGAAGGCACTTCTTTGGATCAGAAAACAGCTTCTGTATAAAATGAGGTTAGAAAGGTTCTCATTGTGTCTTTTTAATAAAAAGCAAAGTAGGCTACTCTGTAAATATAAGCAGCCTGTACCTATGGACGTTACACATATAGCTTTTAACATATTCTTCATGACATATACTCTCCATTGTATTATTTTATTTACAGACAATAATTTCTTACTGTTATTACTGGAGGGAAAGAAAAGAACATTAGCAGCATTAAGAAACCCACAGCAGTGGTTTCTCCATTGTAGAAAGTGACTCTACTGTACAACTGCTAGCAAAATAAAGGATCCAAAGGCACATCAAGGGGAAAAAACTGTTTTCATGTGTTTAACCTGTTAATTATAGTAATCTACACTACAGTGTAAGTATTGTAACCTGGAATGGGAAACGGGTGTTTGAAAGAATGAGCTGACTAAGACAAAAATGATTAAATCCACACTTTGAATGGATGGTTTTCATATGTAATTTGAGCTACACGTTCTTAAGTTGTTTCATTTTCACATTTCCATACTCATCGGCATGTATCAAAGTGAAAGACTAGCTGCAATGAATGTTTTCTTACCTTCACCTGCTAGAGTATTTTAAATACTTCTCAAAGTCTGAAAGATATGTTCATCTGGACCCATAGTATATGTTTTAAGAGGCATTTCATGCTTATCATGAAGGCAGGTTTTGAAAGCTTGGACATCCCAAGAACATTGCTTCTTTTTTATCTACAGAAGAACACATATAAACGCAATATTACTTTCATACTCCTGAATATTCAAAGTTCTTATTAATTATCATTGTCCTTCCATGTGATAAAACTAATCCTCTTGCTGCATTCACGATACATATCCTGAACACAGACAAATGTATCACACCAACCCCCTTCAGTTCCTTCAGGTCTGAAAGTCAAATTCTTTGTTCTGAAAATGGATATAGTGCAGGTGCTATCCCTCTTCCTATGTCATCCTGTGCTCAGAACAGAAAAGAAATAAAGACTACGGAAATATTACACCTGACTAGAGCAAAGAAATGGAGCTTGTGAGTCCCAGAGAAAAGGATGGGTGGTGAGCGAGGATGGAAATGGCCAGATAGGAATGATGACAGCTAGAAGGAGCCGGAACTATGGCAGAAGGAAGGACAGGAAGGAACTTCCTGTCAATATGCTCTTCACATGCTGAAACGTCTTGATTTGATGCTACACATGAGCATGCTAGCAACCTCCCAAGGACACAAACTTCTGGAGTGAGACCACTGCCTAGTCCAGCTGTGTTTCTACCCTTTGAAATGAGAAGCTCCCACATCTGGGGATAAATAATGAGATGCAAGGATGGTCACAGCACCTGCTGCCCTTTTCCAGGCCTCCCCTCTTGCTCATCTTTGATCAGGTTCCAAGGCAAACTTTGGTCACAAATAGATGTTTGTGCCACATTTTCAAGCAGGGAGCGGATAGAGGAAGAGTCACTTTCTCTCTGCAGCTGCCAGACCATTCACTGCCTCTGGCAGTCAGCAATCATTAACCAGCCATGCTCCTCCCCTGCCCTTCTCATAACTAGCTCGGGCTCTTCTCACCATCCAGATCAGTGCCATTTCCTGTGCCCCATCCGTGGATGCTACCTGTGCAGAATGGGCCTGGGCTCACTGCCGCCCAGCCGTATCCTGTATGGTGGCAGCCTCCCTTTCTGTTTAGATTCCCTTCTTGTTTTCCTTCCCTGCTTTCAGGTCTGTTATCAGATGTATACCACACTCCCTGACTCAAAGTTGGACATTTCCAGTAGCTATCCCCAAATTAATGGCTATTCAGGATTGCAGACAAGCATTCTGAGGAAGCTCCTCACCAAGATTTTCACTGATTCATTGTAGGGGCAGCTGGTCACAACACCCTGTATTCAGGCCGTTAAAGCCTTTCTATTACAGAAAATCCCTATGACCTTTTATTTTGAGAGTCTCTCACATTTCTGTTGTTTGTAGAAGGTGTTTGATATTCAGCAGAGGAAATCCCCTCAGGCCCTCTTCTCTTTGTCCCATGAAATTCTATTTAGGATGCAAAGTGACAAAAATTGCCATTAGCCTTCTCTTATTTTTTATCTCCTGGGAAAACACTGTTGGGCTCCAGGCTGCAGGCCAGGATCACACTGGCACTGCCATGACCAAAAGACACACCGTCACACTGGGCCAGCTGAAGCCATGAAAACAAAAAGGCAGGTGAGGAAGAGTACCAATATGGCCTTACTCCACTTAGGCCCTTGCATTATAAAAAGTTCCCAAGCAAGAAGCTTCCATCCCCAAACCACACCCTGAAATCCTTAGCTCAGGGAGTAGGTGTCAGGCAAGCTCAGTTAATATGTACAGTTAAAATTCTTGATAACTCTTGCAATACCAATGTGACCTGCATTGCAGAAGGTGCAGGACTCACATGTAACTTATACCAGAAATATGGAAAAAAGGAGTGTTAAAATAATTTACAACAGAGTTAACTTTAAATCAGCTTTTCTGAGGCTGCAATAGATAGTACCTGAGAGTTATGAAATGTCTCTGAGCCTTAATTCATCCCTCTTTATGTGAATACACTCTGGTGAAAATGTGTGTTGCATATGATCGTACTGCATTTTCCCATTGGCCCTGTCTACAACCATATTCCAGGTGGATGTATCAGGATAAGAGGAGGTTAGCACATAGAACTAAAATGCTGATATTTTAGTCCTAAATGCATGATTTTACAGTCCAAGTTACGATTTTAATGTAACAATTTATGATCCTGGAGGTTCATAAGCTCTTCTATTGAGAAAGAACGAGTTATTCACTAAAGTCAGTTTTGGTTCATGTATGTAATTCTTTGGTAAAAAAAATCACACAATTTAAGAATTTCAAAGAACTACACAGAGCCCATGACACCTGCACAATCCATACCATTAGAGTGGTTTGTGTCACTGAAGTCACTGAAGGTGTTGCACACTCATCTTATTACTCATGCAGAGAAATCCTGCTCAGAACTTTATGGAAGAATGTTATTTGCTCTAGAACTAAAAGCTGGAACATGTATCTTCACTGTTTAAGGCCTATACAGCTAACTGCGCTCAGATATCAATTTTATCCAGGACTCACAACCATCAGATTCTGGAGAGGACCACACTTGTCAAGAGGACCATATTCAGCTTTGACTGAAGCTTGTCATAACTAAAGGTGGATGAGGAATAAATTTCTAGTTCAGAAGCATTTCAGGCTTTAGTTTTATACCATTTCAGAGATAAATCATATTTTACTTTCAGAATTTCTCATGACTTAGTAATTCTGGGATTTTTTGAACCCTTACAGGGGCTTCTGAAATGAAATACACTTTCAGGAACATGGCAGCTGATGAGTAAAGTTGACGTGACTCCTGCTAGCTTCACTTCAGTTCACTCCAGAATAGGAGCAGTTCAAAGACTCATACACATACCTTAAAATGCTTCTAACCTAATGTAGAAATCTTTACCTCTATGCAGTATAAAGGTCCTTGTATCTATATTTGAGCAAATAGACTAGATTCTCCAGTCCTTTATTATGGTAGCTTTCTAGGGAGATTACTGGTAATACAAGAACATGAACTGAGTTTCTAATGACTAAGTGCGTTTGTAAAAGATTTCCAGCTAAGATGGTCTTCTGCAGCATGGGGAGACACTGATCACTGCCAAAACTTACAGGAACATGCCTCCTCCTCCTTGCTATTTGCTTCCACCAGGGAGAAGGCTAAGGATGTCCTGCAAAGTCCCAGCCACACTGACACTCAGTAGCATGTGTCAGTGTGGCATTCAATGGATAAACTGAGGCTCTGGTGATTAACCCACCTCTTACTGCCAATTAAAAAGGCATACAGCCAGAGACACTGGCACCAGGGCAGAGGTTCGGAAGCAACGCTGCTCAGAGGATGGCTCAGCCTCTCCGTGGATATAAACAGGGCTGAAATCAATTTTACTAATTGCAATGGATACCATGAGATCTGTATCACTGCTCTTTTGGAAATGAAACGCAGGTAATGAAACCAGCTGAAATGAAGACATTACCAACTTGTGACACTTATGAATAAGACACACATGAATAGAAATGTCTCAGACGGAATTTAGGACAACTGTCAGTAACTATCATTCAAATCATCTTCTCTCTTTTGTTCCCCAAACAATTCCTTTTCCTATAGCAATAGCAGTTGCCAAAGTGAATTTGCGTTCTGATGCAGCATGTGCATGTGTTTGTGTGTTACTTCTGCTGTACGGTATTGCTGGTGAGTCTGGATGAGATTTACCTGATGGAAGGTAAGTTTGTTTGTGGTGTTTAAGACAAAATGCATTATACTCCAGAATTGTCTTTTCCCTTCCAGCAAGGAGCACAAGTTAATGAGTTGTAGCAGACTGCATCTGTTTTAACTCTAAGCAAGAGTAGTTGAGTCCTTCTGGGTGCTCTTTAAGGGCTTACTTTTCACCAGAAATACAAACACTCAAGATTGGTGATGATCTATGGTCTTGGTACTGGTGATGCAACTCCTGGCAGTAATGTTCTACTGCTAATGTGGATAAGTTGTTATGGCATTCTTGTCCCCAGGTTTCCTTCTTTCCAGTTTATACGTATTTTTTGAAACTAATGTAGGTCTTATCTTTTACTGTCTAACAGTTTTTACCTTTTATTCACAAAGCTTGTTAGATTTTGACACTAACATTTAAGCCTTTCTAATCAAAAAGTTCTAACCTAGAAAATGTAGGCTTTTTGGTTCAGTTGTCGGGTTTTGGGCTGTTTTTAATCTTAAGTTCATTTCTCTTTAGAAAGAGTCTTTTGCCAACACACTTGGCTGTACATAGCCAGAGCTTACAAGGTGCACTGAAATTGAAATATCGAAGAGAACTGTTGAAATGAGATGCTTGTGAAATGTGTGCAATTATCTGCTATTAACTCATCTGGAATCCTGTGATGAGCAAACTGTGATTTTCAATGTGTCATTACATTGTTGCATCAATGGGGTTGTTCAACAGCTCAATTTAAAAAATACTCAAGAAATAATCATTACAAGAGGTAATCCTTCCCATTTGATTCAAATAAATCTGTTCCAACATTAGGCTGACATGATCATGGATCTCATGAGGTTTCAGTGCTTTGTTTGCATTTGCTTTACAGTATTTACTGCTGATTTTGTTGTCAGGTGTTTTATTTCTGATAAGACATCTTGGATTCTGTTTTATAATTATGTGGAGAAGCATGAAGGATAATGGCTACTGTTTCTGATTTCTTGCTTAAGCTACACGGCGGTGTTCTTCACACAGAGACCAAGCAAAGTGGTTATTTTGTTATTATGGTGCTACAACATTTTTATGCTCTGGATAATTCTGCCTCTTCTGGCCGCTATTCAGCTGGATTTACTCCCTTCTAGCACTTAAAAGGTAGATTTATTTTGTGGTTTTCATTTGAAATTGTTAGATTTGCAATGGAAAATGGTCTGCAGTATTCTGGAATTATCCTTCTACTGTGGCTTTCTTCTTTTGCTACTCTATAGACAGATGCTCTGGAAAACCTGTCTTGCAGAAGAAACTATCAAGCATGTGAAGTATGTAAACATACTCAACAATTTCTATTCTTAACCATATAACTGTTTTTCCACTATTTTTCACTGTTTTGAAAAGGATTATGTGAAATGATTTCCAAAAATTGCCATGGTCAGACACTGCCTGTTTGAACTCGATTGGCTTTTGCCCAAACACTTACTTAGCAAGAACTGTTTGTTGACAAAAATAATTAAAGCTCCCTTTTTTTTTCCCCCCAACTGAGCATTGTTCTGCTGTCTTGAGACTTTGAAGATTTTGCTATTGGGCAATCAGTTTGCAGAAATTTGTACTCATATTTTAGGTTCTAAACTTAGACTATTTCAGTGTTCTTGATTATGTGGTGATTTGTCTTCTAGTTAATCACTTCAAGTAACTGTAATGACTGTGCTTTGCATATGCTGGATCCTTCCTCTGTGACCAATGTAAGCATCCAATTGTTTTGGCCAGAAGACTATATTTCAGGGTGTCAGATGAAGAAGAGCATGGAGAGTTGTCTAGCAGGTGAATATGTGCTGGTGCACATGCGTGGGAAGATACTGCTAGCAATCATTAAGGATAAGGAATTAGCCAGCAGTAGTTTGTGTGATGCAGTAGGTAGGACGAATCAGCCTGCTGAATTATGAGAAAAGTAGTGGAAGGGGATCATCCAGCAGTTGTCTATGTGCTGGAGGTTATGATAAGGTGGGTGGAAGAGAAAGAAGAATAAGAGTGGAGGGAAAAAGAAAAAAAAAAAAAAGGAAAAGAGAAAAAGGAGGAGGGATGTGAAATAAAGAAAAAAAAATACAAAGAAAGAAAAAGAGAAGAAGTGAGATACTACAGGAACTGCCTGTAGCATCAGGCCACAGTCAAAGAAAAGGCAAAATAAGGTTGTCACCTACACTTCTAGGAGACCAAGTGCAACTGGTTGAAAACTGCAGGGCAGAGTGTACTATTAGATGGAATTGAATAGTACATTTCAACAATGAAAGTATACCTATATGTTATAGCTTGTGTTGAGTTGTGAGACTGTGTGAGATAAATGATGAAAAACAACCTACATCAATTTGGTGCAAACCAAACATTAGATGTCAGGCAAAGTGTCAACAGGAATAAAAGACAAAATAAAAAATCGAAAGAAAAGAGAAGAATAGGAAAGGAAAGGAAAGGAAAGGAAAGGAAAGGAAAGGAAAGGAAAGGAAAGGAAAGGAAAGGAAAGGAAAGGAAAGGAAATATTCCCATGCAAAATGTCATATTCTTTCAAGATGTCCCTGCATAAGGAAAATACCATGAAACATTCTGTAACCATTTTGCACACTGACTGCTCCTCACTCATTTCCTGTGTGAACACTTAATGCACTGTAAATGCAAAGCAGCCCAGTTCACTCATCCTGTCCCAAATGGACCAAGTGACCACGAAGATGTGTGCTAAGTGTGTTTATTTGGGAAGCTGGAACAGAGTGGCTGTAAAATCACAGTCTAGCTTCGTGCATAGTATCTTTCTTGCCTAAGAAGGCAATCCCCATACAACATAAATTACCGAGGGCTGGCCTCCCTGTGTGGGTGCTAATGGGGTGTAGGTGCAACTGTTTGAAGAACATACCTAACATAATGAAAAAATGCAGGTGTTTGAATTGCTAAAGTACTCACAGAGGAACTACACCTGCCAAGAACAGGCATAGGTACATGAACACATAATTTGTGGCTGCATGAACGGATACCTGGTAGAGACCGTTTTAATAATTTACCACTGGGTCTGTGCAACAGAGGGTCTTACACTGGGAATAGCATCCAAGCATGAAACGGCAAAAAGAAACAATCTGCTGCTCTAGAAAGGCTAGTTTACTATGAAGAAATCTTTGGTTCTACCAGTTTGTTGCTGTGCACTCTTCCCAGATTGTGTGTAAGGGAGATTGTCAGGTGAGCAGTCCGGTTTTCAAAAACTCAGCTAAGGACATCTGTAATTTTAAAAGCATCAATGCCACGTTCACCATGAAATTCAGGAGCAGGGACTCAACTTGCTAGAGGCACCTACCACCCTAGTGTTTGTCTGAGCTCACTGTGTATCCCAGAGCATCGCTTGTTGGCTTACTGAAAATAGGGTAAAGAGGCTGGATCTTTGTAGAGACTGTAAGAAAATACATAGATTTTAACTTCTAGGGTGTTGGTTCTAGTTCAGGCTAGCGGTGAAAGAAAGTTGTTTTTGTTGAATAAAGGCCATTCAGTAGTTTATGTGAAGTGAATCTGCTAGTCTCAGATGAATGTATAGAAATGGATGTGCATCACAACAACTGCAGGTGGTCCTTCTCGGCAGTAACGCCTGAAGGGATGTGGAAAAGCAGAAACCCTACCAAATATGAGCAGGGATCCCTGCAGATCTGAGGTTCTGGGGGGCAGCACAATCTGCCTTTCTGCCTGCAAGTATTTGCTTTATGCACAAATGGCTACTTAAATATTCAACTTTTTTAGAGTGTTACTGTTTTCTTTCTTTCTTTCTTTCTTTTTTCATAAGCATTAAATATGTTTCTTTTCTGTCACCCATGTTCACTTTCCTCTTGTGAAACAGAAGTGTGGCAAAGTTAGCTACATTTTGGCAGTCCCAGGATAATCAGTGCCCTCATTCATAATCAGTGATTACTGTCCTGGGGAAATGAGACCAACTTATATTTGTGGACATAAAGATCCAGTAACAGTGACTGAAGCAAAGTTTAAGAACTGTATTAAAACAATACAAAACAAAACATGTGATAGGGATGTTTTATTTTATTCTTGGCTTTGAAAGCAGTGCAATGAAATGGCTGCAATTGGAAACAAAAACTGCATAATGATGTTTTTATCTCATAATAAATCTTATGTTAATAAGGACCACTGGTACTGTCGTTAGAGAGGCCAAAACATTCTAACCTCTGCAGTTCAAAAAAAAAAAAAAAAAAGAAA
>VXAL01001865.1:112818-115318 GCA_013399475.1 Chauna torquata
AAAAAGAGAAAAAAATTAAAACAACAAGAGAATTTAAAATTCTTAAATTCTTTTTAGAATGAAAGGAGAAGAAGGAGCAGGAGGAGGAGGGGGAGAAACAAAAGAGAAACTCTGTCTTTCAGTTCCAATAGTTCTTGATGTTTAAAATCTCTGAAGTTTTCTTATGTGTTATGAAAAGCTACAAATTTATCTTTTGCCATTTTCCCAAGGGAAGCTGACCCAAATCCACCAGCAGCAGTTGAAAAGGTTTTTCCAAGCTTTATCAAATGGCCCCAACAGAGACCAGCTTAAAATTAAAAGCTTCCCCTACCAGAGGGAATATATGTGACTTTAATAACTGAAATGTGTTTTTACTTTCTATTACAGGGGTCAAAAGGTTTCTAAACAAACCAAATTTATCAATTATTTAGAGCTGATTTCTTCTGAAGTGGAATTTCTAAGATATTATTTGGTGGATAAATTCAATGTTCTAAGGCCAGCAGCAGCATTTTATTCATAACAAATTTCTCCTAAACTGAATTTGCTGGGGCAACTTAATTTCCACTATCGTGTTTGCACTGTAGAAATATCAACTGAAGTGTTATAGGGCCTAACTAGTGGGCTTTTCAAAGAGAAATTCCATATAAGCATGCTTATTCAGCACCACCCTGCTTGCCATTTATTGCTTAAGAAATGAACTAGTACACTGTGTCTGCACTAGAATTCCTTTAGCTGCTGAAATATCCTTAAAAACCACAAGGAACCTTTAAAGTCAGGAAACAATATCCTAAACTACATTGTTACCTTCACAGCAAAAGCAAATAAGAAAACTGGCAGAAGTTTTGTTAAAGACATTTTAAAATGAAAGATGCATAAAAAGATGCACACATATTCTTAGCTTTCCCCAAGAAACACTTTATTTATTTTGTTGCGGAAGTGAATTAACAGTAAATTTAGAAAGAGACCATTCTTAATACCTAATAGGGTCCACTGACCATGTAAATACTCTGTTTGTTATACATTAGCTAAACATACATTGGGTTTCTGCCTAAAGACTGCCATTTGGTGCAAGCAGAAGACATTACAGAACAGTTCATAAATTCATGTGGAGCCCTGTTAAATGAAACCAACCAACCAAGAGCTGACATTTTGCCATCTTTAAAATAGGTGCCTCTCTTGCAATAAAACTTTGGGTTTATTTATGTATGCAAGCAAATACTAAGTAGTAACGCAATCAAGGTGTTACGGAGTTGGTTTTTTTTTTTTTTTGAGAAAGAATCTGACTATTAATAAACAAAAATGCCTTGAATAGGTTCTTCTTATTTATACTTGAAAATTTTTTTCCTGAAAAATCACATTAAGGAAGAGTGAAAGCATCACTTTGTGACCACTGAAAATGGTCCATTTTTCTTAGCAATACCTGCTTTCAGAAATAAGAATTATTACTATAACTGAAGAACAAAAGGGCGAAAGCTCTTCCTCTGTCTTCTGCCTCCCTTTATCCTTGGAGGAAAAGAATTCTGCTCAAGCATAAGGGATCAGCAGAAAGGACCAAAGTGAGCCAAATTTGATCGAGGCTGGGCTAGTAAGGTGATGAGGAGCTGTTTACCCCCAAGGGACTGAGTCTGCTTCTATTTCATCTCTGGCTAATGTTATTACTGAAGTTTTGAGACTGTTGAGGTGGTTGATTTCTGTTTGTTCAGGGTACTCTGTGACTTGAAAAGGACAGATTTAAGCTTGAATTGAATGATACACTGAGATTGAGCATTTTGGAGTACAAAGTGATAGTAAACTGATGAAATAGGTAATGAGCCTTGGGCCATGGCTTCGTGGAAACTGGAAGATTATTCTGCCCCCCAGATTAGCAGCCAACCCATGTCTGTGTGACCTTCCTCTTCCTGAGATTAGGAGGCAATTGAATTAGCAGTTCAGTTTTGGCCCATTGTTGGCAGTGACTTGCACTATGGTGGTTGTGCAGTGGCAAGGGTGAAGTAAGGTTATGGGCACAAAAATCACTATGCTGCTGTCTTTCATGCCTGCCAGATTTGTTTCCAAGCCTTGCTCTGCACTGGCCTACCTCTTACTGTGGTCTGTGTCACCAAAGAAACAGAAGAAGGGAAGAGGAGGGTCTGTTTTACAGCTATGAAAAACAGCTATGAGAACGTAAATGCAATAATGAGGGAAGCCTGGCAGATTAGCATAAAACCTAAGGTTGCTGAAAGAAATGCTTGTTTGAGGCTCTGGATGGTGGTACTGCTTCAGATCACTCCTTGGATGTTTCAGACTCCATTCTGGAGCGTATGGTAAGAGGAGTAATTTGCATTTGTTCCTTCAGGGTCATGACTGCCTTAGGTGACTTTGACATCAGGATGAAAAAAAAAAAAAAAGAAATTGTGTGCTGAGAGGGGCTCTAAGAAGTATTTGGAGGCTTTTTGAGAGGGAAAGATTTGTAGTCATTTCCTTACATTGTTTCTAATGTCCTACATACTACTACAGTCTTGCAACCTGTGGTAAGGCCAGG
>VXAL01001865.1:117818-130780 GCA_013399475.1 Chauna torquata
TAATTAGGATACAATGAGCACCAAACTGTGCTGTTTTGGCAGATTTCTGCGTGGTGCCACACAATTGGGGAGAGGTTTAAAGCTCATCACATGAGCCCTGAAGTTTTTGGAATCAATACAACTTTTTTTCTAAATGATTGATTTTTAAGCTTTTTGTCTTCTCTTTGCCTTGCAGGGTTTAGAAAACACCCTCATAATCATTACGATGGCAAATATTTTGGGCTATCATATGTAAAATGAGGAGATACAAGACATTTCTCTGCTGAAATATTTTTTAAAGAACTATCAGATATGGCCCAAATTTTAAAATAAAAGTGTAGGAATATTTCTGCCTGACTCAGAATCCAGTCTAGAATTCTAGGTTTTAAGTATTTTCACTGTTGTTGTGAACTTACAGTGTCTCCTTCTATCGCAGTAAGGTGATTTACCTGACATAACTTTAATAGTGTTTTACTTAAAGTAAGCTAAAAGTAATTAATGTTTCACTCTTAAAATGTTCCTATCTGTAGTTTCTTTTTATACTTTTCAGGTTAGAATCCTTATTACAGCAACAGTAAGGCAAATACTTTCTGAAACAAAAGAGAAAATAATTAAAAGGTGTTGGGGAAAAAGAAAGATCCCTCTTTCCTTTCTATTTGACTTTGGCAAGGTTTCTCTCTGATATGGAATAAAAGATCTCCTGGGAACTGTAATCGTGAAGCTTTGGTGCTCGTACAGTACTAGTGAGCATCTTTGTATGGACCACAGTATAAAAAGCAGACTTGAATGCACTACTGTGGTGAAACTCGGGGATCTGTAAGTTATAGCACAATATTTACTGTAGTGTAGAGCTTGTTTTAAAACAGAAGCCATCGAACAGTAACTCTAACTACCTTTGGAAAGAACTCTCTCGTAATGATTAACTAGTAATGAAAAGACCAATTGGCTCGAGTCAGCCCCGAGGCAAAAGCAGGGACTTGTTACACCCACTGGCACCCAATGGAGAAAGGATGTGTGCAGGTGGGGGGGACAACTTCATCTCTAGGGGAAATAGCCAGCAGATCCATTGCTGCCCTCTCCTGGAGGCTTCCTGGGAGAAGATGGTCAGGAGACTCCACCTGGAGACCAGGCTGCTGACGATGTGCTGAACCAGCAGGTCTCACGGGAGCTCCAGGCCACTCATTTTGTTCTGGTTTTCAGTGCTGCTGGGCTGGGGACGCAGTCACTTCAGAAACATGGAAGAGAGGTTCACCTATGCACCTCCTCTGAACGGACTTTCAAGTACAAATCTGCCAACTTTTAATGTTCAAAAGGCAGTGAATTTGGCAAATACTGGTGAGTCTGCTTTCTTCACTTGCCTCAGGTGAGTCTACTAGCCCTTCCTACCTATCTGAAGGGTAGCAGTGCCTGACAGTGTATCCAGCTCTTGGATAGAAGGTCCAGGGGATGTTGGATGGCATTGTTTCTCAGAGAGCCAAGGTTTGACTGTCTGACCAATTTTTAAAGACTTTAATTGACCTTTGGAAAAGAAGAGATGGCAGGTACTCTTTCATTGAGGCTACATAGACCTGACAAATTGACCAGCAAAACATCATCCAGCTCTTATAACAGGACTAGAAAGCTGGAATTCTTTCACCAAGATACAAGATCAAGTCCACACAGGATCTTTTTGATCAATTGATTGATCCCATGATCAGGCCAAGAAGCTGGCTCATTCAACTCACCAAATCTACTGATTTTTGAATGGACAATGTTAGTGCACTTGTTTGAAACTCCACTCAAGGGAGGGACATGAAAAGTATAACTTTTTTTCTTCCCTCAAACTGATAGAAACAAACCTGGAGAGGGAGGATTTCCCAGTGCCTACTGGGTGCTGAAGGCATTGTATGTAAGCAGTGTTTCATCTTTTAAGGAACAGCTCTGCCAACATGACCATCATCATGTCAGCAGAAAATCTGAAAAAGCAGATCAGTAAACGTTTTCTCAAAAGCAGCTATGTACTTCTGTGAGTGCTACAGTCTTCAGGTATGCAAATATTAAGAGTCGGCAACCCGAACGCCGCCAAATTCTATCTCCACCCACACAGTCAGTGTAAATATCTTTGCTCCAGTGGTCTCAATATTTCACACAGCATCACTTTTTACTGTATAAAGCACTGTTGTCTAGTGGTCTAAATGTAGAGAGTAAGGAGTAAGGAGCTTCTATTTTGCCCACATTGTTTGCCCCATTGAGTACTGCATATAGGCAAAATCACAAAGTACTCCAAAGCCCAACATTTAGGATGAACTCAAGGAAAGACACTCTCCACATGCAGCTTTGTGTGCATGGTGAGACATGACTAATCCTTGAGTAATATGTCACAACTATAATTATTTTATTAATATTGTAATTAATTAGGAAATACACTCCATCTCCCATCTCTTTAGTCATCTTCCATTGCACTGTGTCAAATTAAATTTAGTTACAATGCACTTCTACCCAATAACACTCTATAAGGACAACAGGAATATCCAAGTAGTAGTGAAAAAAGAAATAAGTAGCTGCCTTCTGTAAACAGCAACTATTGAGCTTTTACAATACCGAGCAGAGGAATCAAGAATATTTAGAAGAAGTCATCCAGCTGAATGTACATTCACAGTTTTCTAGCTACATATCTCACAGAATGCAGGAACCATCAGGACCCATTAAAAAATACCTGTTCTGGTTTTCCAAATACCTCCTAAGCTGCATATCAGCCTTCTCAGTGAGTGTTGGTTTTTTCACACTCAGAGCCAAGAAGCTCTCAGGAAAGGTGAAATTTAGGAGATCAACAGATGGAGCCCTGACTGTACAGCTAGGTCACTGAACATGTCTTTGTCCTTTAGCTGGATTAGTGTAAGCCCTGAAACCTTAGAAACAGATCTCCAGAGCTTTGTCAATGGGGTGTCCATATGCTTTCCCTAAAAAGAAAATTGCTTAAAACAAACTTTTGTCTGATAAACTTGTCAGTCACGTTTTTTTTTTTTTTTTTTTTTTAAAAAAAAGAAGTGGAACGTGAATACAGAAAAAGAAACACCTAGAAAAAGCAGATTCTTTACAAGTACTTAAACAACTATTCATAATTAATTATTGTGTTCACCTAGATGCTGACAGGACACAAAACAAATGAAGTGGAAAAGCTGCTTCTCCTAGAACTAGGATATAATATATCTTAATATTTAGAAAAGAGAAATCAGAAAACAGGAGCACAAAAACAGAGCAAAGAGCTGACAAACACAGTTATGATTGAGAAAGGCTGCAAGGGCTATAAAGAAATGAGTGAAGAAACTGGCTGTGAGGTTGAGGAACTATGAGGCTTCCTGTTAGGTGAGATACTTGGTCAGGACTGGCACGAGACCCTTGGCATTCAGACAACAATCCAGAGTAAACCTTCCTAATCTATCACACACCCTCCCAGGTGTTGGCAATAGAAGAACTGAAATCATAGACAAATTTTAAAAATGTAAATACATGCATATAAATAAAGGAAAAGCTGATTACAGAAAGATACCTGATAGCTTTTGTCTGAGACTCAAGTTAAAGGGTATAAATAATTGCCATAGCAAGATTGCACAATAAAGTAAGAAAACTCCTCAAGGAGAATGTTATATATTTCATTTATTATACATCACTCTTATGTTTACAACTGAAATACATCTTTCCTTGGGGACTGTACCGTCATTTATTTTAAATCAATGTTTAAAATTAAATGGTAATCCTCAAGAGAGTGGAGACTCTTCAGTTACCAGCCCTTCCAACTGGAAATCTTTCTTTCATGTCTCCATTTAATACTCAATCCAGGGTTTGTAATTAATTAAAATATATCTTTTTTCTAATCTTTTTATTATTAGCTTCAAAGTTTTTTTTTTTTTAATACACAATGTTATAATAACTTCATCTTTTAGCAGTAAATCCAAACTGTTATTAAATGTGCAAACTACATTATCTTCTGAGCAATAATCAAAGAAGAAGTGTGTACTGGGGGCAAATTATAGGTTCTTGCTGAGGAACAGTCATCCAATGTGTAACTAGTGCATTTATAGTGTTTAATTGCAGTTTCCTATTATCAAAATCAAATACAAGGGGAAACTGTTAATAGGATGCAATGTTTAATGTCACTCAATGCATTGTTTAGATGCATCTCAGGACAGCACTTTACCATATGATATTCAACTGCCATTTCACATGTGGAAGATACTTTTTTTGCGAGCTAACCATATAGACTGAGTACTGCAGCTCGGGGGAGTATAGACAGACCCTCACAGTCTACAGAGTTCAGGTCTGGTGTACATATGAAGGCATGAAATCTGCACTACAAATGTTTGTCATCTGTTCATGTTTTCATCTCCTATTAGCATCCTGACCCTCTCATAGCATGCCTGACTTGGTGTTTTGCTTGCACAAGTTACATACCAGAAATACAAGACTTCAGCACCTAGAACTAGCAATACCATGCATTTAGTCACCTTCACAGAAGATTTAAAAAAAAAAAAAAAAAAAAAANAAAAAAAAAAAAAAAAAAAAGAAGAAGAAATAAGACCCCTGGCTAATAAAAATACATTCCAAATCAGTGGACCCATAAAGCCCAAAGTCTATTATGTCCATGTTCTAGATCATTTCAGCTTTAACACTTCCATGGGTACTGGTCTGTAGAGACCAGAAATAGCTCTGAAGTATTAATCGTAGAATCATAGAATCATGGAATCACAGAATGGTTTGAGTTAGAAGGGACCTTAAAGATCGTCTAGTTCCAAGCCCCCTGCCATGGGCAAGGACACTTTTTACTAGATAACTCTGAACTCTGCTTTGTGCTGTCCTGCTCTTATACATTCATGAGGTCTTACTATCATTCAGGGGGCGTACAAGGACACTCATCTTTGGTGGCAGAGGTAGAGATTTACAGAAAATTTTGTTTACAGAATTAATAAAAATGCACACCTGCCTGCTCAGATATGGATTTAAACCCTGCACCAGAGCTCTCCACTGGAAGAAGAACTCAGACATATGTCGCATCTCACTGTGGGCTCAGGCTTTCACTTGGACAGGGTTTCCTAAAGACCATGGCTCCTCTTAAACATGGTAATGGTATTTTTAGACAGCTCTGTAGCTAGTGGTGTGGACTGAGAGTGTACAGGTAACAGAAATCTTCATTCGAAAACCTACTCCAAAACCTAGCGAGAAGAGAGTGTGGCTGCAGGAATGCACGTCTTTCTCATAGGTAAGGGAGTAAAAAACCTACACCCTGATATAACAGTCTGCTAATGAGGTCACACTTCACTCAGTGCAACTGGAAACACAATTTTCTGATACTTAAGGAAAACTGTTAATATATAACAAGACTTTTATCAAAGATTAGTTTGAAATGGAAGTTGTTAATAAGCTAGGATAGAAAGTAACTAGAACAGTAAGGGTAACATATTGGAACAGCAACTTTCACATAATTTAAAGACTTTTGTTCTTTCATGTCACATTAGTGACTTTCATATACCTTTTTGCAATTTTCATATGGTATTAGTGACATTTGTGTCTTGGGAGCAACTTTTCATATATGCTTTCCGAGAGACTTTTGGCATGTGCAGGCAGCTTTCATATTTTATTTAGGATTTTAACTTACTGTCAAATGTTCTGTTTCACAAAGATCAAAAGGAAATCATTGATGTCACACTTTTAAAATTTCTTAATAAAAGGGTGGATAACAATAGCTGCAGTTTGAGAAAAAGAAAATCCTGCACCTCTGCTGCATTTTGGGGAGCAACCCTTGTGGTCCCTGACACTTGCAGCTATGCAAATGGAAAATTACATTTTTTGGTCAGTTAAGACTTCCCACAGGAACGCAGCCTCTGAAACTCTCTAAGAAAGTAAATAGAAAAGGAATCAGAAAGTGTTTTTTTTTTTTTTTTTTCCCCTTGAGCAGACTATTCATCCCACTGTAGGACTGCAGAGTGAATGAATGATGGAATATTTGACTGATGTAATTTATGATGCTCCATATGACAGCCTATTTCAAAGTGCTTGAGGTTTTTACAGTCTCTGGTAGTAGTACCTGCTGCTGAAACAAGAGATTACTCTCCTTGGACAGACAGTAATTTAATAGTACAACTGTGTAGCTAGCCACCTCCTACTGTATTTCACCACCCACTCCAGTCAGCTTTTGATAGATAGGCCTCAGCACTTGGAATATGAAGCACAATGTATCCTGCTCACAGTCTGAGGAGATACATCAAGGGTGAAAAACTGGAAAGAAAATAAATAAATAAAAGTGCTAACAGAGTCAAGTAATCTTTGGTTCTCAGTTTTGTCATTCTTACTGAAAATACAGAAGGAAAGGACAAAGTGTTGCACTAGATATTGGGTGCTGTTAGCTTTTCAGGCACGTGGTCAACATTGGTAAGGTTTTTGGTCTTGTTATTTTTTTGTATTTGACCACAAAATCCTCTCAATTCTCTATAAAGGTACATTTTAAGAACCAACCTAAAAATGTAATTGGGCCTTCTTGCTAATAAAAAACAGCGCTACTAACTCTGTGCGTAAGAGCAGGAGGGTGACTCTCTCAGGGTGAAAGACGAGCTTTATTCTTCCTGGAGCCACAGTTCCACATTGTAACTGTCAGACCTGGGCGCATGCACGGGCATTCAGCCGGTCTCCCCTTGCCTAGGAGACAAGGGGAAGCATTTTCCAAGGGGCTCAGGCTCCTCATTGATGACTGCAGAAAGGCTATAGTGGCAGTGGCTGAAGGTATTAACAGCTCATTGGAGTTTCTCTGAGAGTAGTTGGGGTTTATATCATCTTCCAGCCACTGCTGTTTCCATCAGAGGGTGAAAACAGTGGTAGGCTGTGCTCAAGGTGCTGGACAGGGACTGACAATGCTTAGGGAGCAGATACGTGCTGAGGAGGAGAGGCGGGTAGCCCTGAGGTGCCTCTCATAGCAACTTGTTTTTCCATTAGAGAGCCCCAGAGGTGAGCTCCTGCAGGAGGACGGGGGTGGTGGCAGCACAGCTCTGCTGGATCACTTCTCTCTTCTGCCAGAAAGCCTTCAAACCCCATAATCCTCAAGTTACAAGTTACAAGTAAGCCTGAGCAGTGTGCTGTTGGAGACATGCCATTGCAGAGGCGAGCATTTCAGATTCATTGGGCCAGGGAAAAAAAAAGAGAGGCTCTGTAACTGCTGATGCCTCTGTGGCATGGCAGGGAAAACCTTGGTCCTGGTCCTTGTTCTGACACTGCCTTCTCCAGTGACCACTTAAATAGACTATGGAGGTTCTTCTGAGTCAAGGATCATCTAAATGATGGCTTCCTATATGCCCATCTCCCCTCTCATGGCCATATCCCCTCTCAGGGAAAGTTTTCATTAGGGCAGCTGATAAAACATCACCTAGATTTTGCTCCTACACCACATGGACAGGGAAGATACTTGTGCCATATTTCCCTGGGTCACCACAGTTTTCAGCCTCACAACTGAAGGCAAAGGTACTGTTCCTGGCTGTGGTAACAGCAAAAACATTCCTCTCCAACTACTACTTCATGTTCCTTTTTCACCTCTTGAAACTACTTAATTCTAGTCTTTCCATCCACACTACAGGGGAGAAAAAAAAAGTCTTTTAGAATAGCCAGGGGAGCTCTCCCAGTGCAACTACTCCTATGAATATCTATTCATGGTAGGATTTGCTCTGCTTTTGCTTTTCTGTGAACATTTCTGTGAATAAATTCTTACTCTTCTAGATCTCTGTGAATTAACAAAAAGCCAAGTAAATCAATGGATTTTATTTGAATGTTTATGAATCCTTCCCCCACTTCCCCCTCCGCCAATTTTGTCTCTTGGCCCAAATGAATATGCTTTTTCACCTCTTGCACACACACATGCACACATAGACATATCAGCAACTGATTAAGAATGGGAGAGGCCAGAGACAAAAATTCTTGGGCAACTGCAGATATGATTTGATACTAATAAGGAGGTGAAGGAACATCCAGCAACATTTATTCTCTAAGGACACCGTCCAGCAACTGCCAATTGCTTCTGTGAGGATTTGAGTGCTGACAAGCCCCGCTGAACTCAGGCGCATTGGAGGGCTCCCAGATGTGCTCAGCAGCTTGCAGAATCAGTCCTGACCCCTGCCACCACAAGGACAGACCTTGGTTCTCAGCCATTGGGAAGACTGTGCTATCAAACAGTCCTGGCTGTAAGATCTGGGTTGTCTTCAGCTTCCTGTGGACATTGTGCTGTGATGTCCTTGCACAGGGAAGCAGCTTTAGGCTAAGAAGAGCACACTGAGCACCTAATCTAGGCAGGAGGAAAAACAGGAGCTTTTCTTCACAGCCCTCTTCTCTGCTTATTAGGAGGCTCCACGTCCTTGGGGCTGTGGCCAGGTCTCACAAGAGCTGCTGAGCAGGCTGCATGATTTCTGCTAATAAGGCCCCTGTTGCAACTCTTACTCCTCAGATCTTGCTTACAACCTCCAAAACAGATTTTTGTACTTTTCTTTGGTTCAGCCAACCCGTGTTATGTCTGATACTGCATCTCCCAATGTTACTTCTCTGAAGCCTAGTTTTTCCCTGCTCCTGCCCATTCCAGCTTGTATCATGCTTTTCATTGCTACTGTCCCCTCAGATGTCCTCGAACCCTCATCAGATCTTTTATTTCTTTTATTTTATTTTTCCCTCCGTAATCCACAGCTCTTTTCACCTCCATGTAAATGTGCTCTTATCTGTTTCCCTGCGTGCCCCAAAGCCCCTGACTCTGATTTCCAGGTTTCTGAACAGAACATTTTTTCTGTTTCTCTTGTAACTGCTAAAGGAACAAAATCCATGCCCAGCTTCTCTGTCTCCCTTCTTCAACTCTTCACCCTCTGCCCCCTATCCTGTGGGGAAGTTTTAAGAACTAGAAAATTATGTTGACGCTCTTTTAATATAAGGTTCACTATTACTTTAGGAGAACAATAATAAAACTGCAGGATTTAAAACAGACTTGATCTATTCAGTCACTGCATGCTAGCAGAGCCCTTTAGGTTTGGACTATACCTTCCAAGGAGTATTCTCCAGTATACTCTCTAGGAATATTAGGAGGGATCAAATGTCATTCCCTAAGAGAGTAATGTCCTCGACAGATTGTTTTATTTCATCTTTTAGATCAACTTTCCTTTTAAAAAAAGGTGCTTATTCACACACTTGATAGTTTTAAAAACTGAACCCTGTTAGCCACAGGGCAGGTACACTGCAGGCACCAGTGAAACAATAAAAACATTATATTTCCTGGCCAGCGGCTCTTAAGTCTGGCTTGACATGATGAGCAGCAGGGTCTAGACAGCAAGTCATATCTCTTAAACTTGGCCTGCCTAGGGAAACAGCTAACATTTCTGCCAGCTTTAGGGGTCTTCGATTTCTTTCTTTCTTTTTTTTTTTTTACTCAGTGTTAAGTAGCTTCTTCCATAGGATCCTGAAGGAGAGCAGGGATAGTTTTCATGTTACCTGGATGTCTCTGAGAGAGGGTGCTTACCAGGCTGGGCCAAATTCAGCACAGCAGTACAAAGAAAACTGTCCAACCAAAAAAAAATCTTGTTTGTGGCACCAAGATAGCACAGGTTTCTCAATGTGAGTCCTCCCCATTTACATATTAAATGGGATTTCGAGGTAAAGTGTCACCCTCGATTCATGTCAGCACTAGCAATCAGTATGTGAACACCACAGGCTTAACCGGCAATGATAGATTAGGATTGAGGCTGGGTATTAGCGATCTGAAATGACACCCAAGTAGCAAGGAGAAAAATATTCATCTGACTTCTATGAATATTTGTGGCATGTTGTATTCCCTGGCATGCAAGGAACAGCTCGATGAGCTTATATTGCTGCCATCTGAGCTCAAGAATGTTGTAATGGGCTGTGGCATGATGTCACTGACACCGCCTTGATTGTGCTGGGGAAATACTGCTCTGTTGGCCAGAGGCATTAAAGGGATATTGTGAAGGGCTGCTTGACCTTACCTCCCTCTATTTTAGTGTGCTAGCATCTCTCCTGAAGTTCTCTATTCTGAAATTAATTTGAAATCCATTTTGTAATGAGCCATCCAGTGATAATTCCTAACTTTCAGACTAACATGTATTGACAGCAGATGTTGCTGCTTGCTATTCCTATTATTTTTATAAAAACACTTGTTTTTTTAAAAGTCTGGTCTCTTCTTGCTTGTTAAAAATCAAAATGCTGATAAATAATATTTAGAAACCATCCATAAATTTTAGAAACCACCCACTTATTTTGCAAAAATTGAGCCTCTCAGATTATCTGACAATGATCCTTTCTTCTTTGTCTTTCTCTCGCTCTGTCTCCTGTGATCCCTCCTGTGCCTGCTTTCTGCTATCAGTTCGAGTAGGGCAGGAATGCCCAATAAAATACTTTTATGTTGTTTGAAGTGATGTGCCATCAAAAGGTTCATGGTACCTGCAAATTTTCAACTTAGACTTTCTAAATCCTGCTGGTAACTCTTGGTTCTCGTTGCCGTGTGCATTTTTAACCCCACAAGTATAAAGACTATTTTTTTTTTCTTTTCTTTATTATTACAAACACAAAGAAAACAGTATAAAATCCTCAAGGAGCAGCTGCTCTGCAAGGACATTATGAGTGTCCATGGTACTGCTGCAGCCTGTGCATCTGTCACTCAAGAAAATGTCATCTTGCCCAACCAAATCCATTGTGCAATCAGAGTGGAGAAAGCACTTGTTTAGAAAGGTTTATGGGCTGACGTCTGTTTGAATGAGTAACATCTGGGCTAGGATGGGCAGGATGCACATTGTTGTTCAACCAAGCCAGTGCATCTTAATAGCAGAGTATTTTAATTGAAAGGAAAACCCCAACAAAAATCTTGAAACAAATGTCACCACTTCCCCATTTTTAAAATCACATTGTTTTCTAAATTTCAGTTGTAAAGAAATCCAGCTTTCACAAAAATGCATCAATAATCTTTAGGGGTCATGGTTTATCATTCATAATATAACCACAGCAGACATTTGAGACAAATATCATGTTATTTTTTTGTTGGATTTGTTAAGCAAATCACCTTTTCAGGAAAGAAATTCAGCCTATTAAAAATCATATCTTTTAGAGAACTGGGGATTGAACAAGGCTTTCATTTGTATGGACACTAACATATCAGATCCAGAAATTACCTATCAAGTTATAAAAATGTAAAGCGTAAATATTATTAAATCAAGTTAAAATAAGTGTTAGAGAAAGAAGGTTTTAAAATAATTTCTTTTACTTGTCTGAGACAATCTCACATGTACCGGTTTTATACTGGTGTAAATCTACTCATTTTAGCACCGTACATCAAGTTCTAACTCCTTAAGTAGGACTAATCAGCACTAATTAGGGAAGTTTATTATTTTACTTTCACGTTTAAAGATTACCTTTCCAATTCTTATTACATATACAGCAGTAGCTTTGTTAACATGTGACACCATAGGTTAAAAAGTACTCAGCAGAGTGATTTGTCTGTTTCATATTTTGGCTTTGTTGTTGAATTTTTTTCATTTGCTTTTGCTTTGAAGTGCAGAGCAGCACCCTTTCACTCACCCACCGTTTTTGAAGGCAAAATGTAAATCACAAGAATTTATTTTCTTTTCTAACAAACATTTCTTCTTGGGGATTTTTATCACCTTTAGATATAATTTTTTTTTTTTTCCAGACACAAATTAAATCAGACTGTTATGAGATTTCCCAGAGAAATTTTGCTTTCATNCTCTCCCCACACTCCACATGTACCCATATAGAACTCTCTTAACCCCTTTGCCCTAAGAAGTGTTTTACTTTAAAATAAAACACATAGTTTCTCTTCCAGCAAAAGTTTTTGCAATTCCACACTACAGATTATGAGGTACTTTTCTGCAGAGCTCTGATCAGCAGGTTTGATATATGGATTTAGATCAATTTTTTCTTATGGCAAATCTATACGTTATTCTACTTCTTCATTTGGTACTATTTGCTGAGTGGCTGTTACTTGAGAGCAAAGGTCAGTATCTTGCTGTTGGAGCAGACGAGTAATCTTTTACTCCTCATAAGGGTAGTCAGAGATATTAAATCACAGTTGACGTACCTGAAGCACAGCAACTTCATCCATATTTTATCTGCTGTAAATTTAATACCACAGCACTTTTTAGGGTGATGTATTTATTAACTGGCTGGGGATGAGCAGTACAGAAATTCAGTTTGTTCAGGAAAATAAAATGAAGACACTCTGACAAGTTTATGAAGTAAGCACAATAGCTATTTATTACTTTTTAAACATGCAGTGCACCTAAATGTTTTTAGCAGTGTTTGCCCAAATAAATGAATAAAGCTTTCCAAATCATCTCTGTTTACTTTTCTTTTGAATTTTAATAAAGTTTTTGCTTTATTTTAAAAAGCACATCCTAGCTTTCTTCAGAATAAAATGCATTCTTTATGGAAATAAACATAGCTAAGTGTTCAGATAAGCTGGAGAGGGGCATTCTGGGAAAAGAAACAAATCATTCACAGCCCTGCTGTATATTAATCCCATCTTTTCCATTTTTGGTTCTAATTTATTTTGTTCTTTACATTCTACCGCCACCAAAATAAATGAAGGCATGAATACAATAACTTTTAAAATGTGAGTAACCGCCTTCTACTCGGCTTATATTGCATTGGAATAGCGCTTATTACTCAGTGTTATTCTTTGCGTTTCTCATAGTAAATAATTCACACAGCTTTTTCTTTCCTTGTAACTGTGATATGCTTATGTTTTCATGCAATTAAAAAAAAATTCTAGATCTTCTCATCCTTCATTAACTTTGACTTCTCTCTCTTTACAACGCTGTAAAGAAAAAATCTTAGTTGTTAAAAAGCATGCTACTCCACCAAAAAAAGTGACTGCAACCTTATTGACTCTGTTATATCGAGTATTTATGGTTTTATTGGTGATCATACAAACCTGATGCCCAACACAGCCTGGGAAAACT
>VXAL01001867.1:0-42953 GCA_013399475.1 Chauna torquata
GCCATCATCCCGGGTAGGTGGTCATTAGTAAAGAACCGCGATAACATCTGCTTTGCCTGTGTTATCCACCGTTACTCTCTGACGATTGCTGTTCTTGTATGTGATCCGTCTTGCAAGCAAGATAATCTAACCCTGGAAGTGTAGGAAAAAAAGGATACAAGAATCAGGCAAAATCTAAATTGACCTAAAAATTATTCAGTGTGTCTAGTTGCTCTTCCAGTGCTTAGGCCAATCTTTGTCACAGTGGTTTTTAGAAAAAACATAAATACGTGAATTAAAAAAAAAAATCAAGTTCTATTTTCTCCTTCTCAGAATAGCCATTTTCACATGTGCTTGTGATAGAAAGTAGATCTCTGATTCTCTTAATACCCAGTTGATATACAACAATATTCTATATTCACAGTGTACATCTGTTGTTGTTTAACACTGGTAGGCAGCTAAATACCACACAGCTGCTCTCTCACCTCCTCAGCTGGTCAGAGGAGGAGAAAATGAAATGGAGGAAAACTTGAGGGTATGAGATAGAAGTGTTTGATGAAAGATAAGCAAAAGCCACATATGGAAGCAAAAGAAGGAAAAAATTATTCTCTACTCCCCATCAGCAAGTGATATTCAGCTACTTCCTGGGAAGCAGGGCGTCGTTACGCGNGTAGTGGTTGCCCTGGAAGTCAAATGCTTTCATAATGAGCATCTCCCTTCTTCTCCCCTGGCAGCTTTTATTGCTGAACATGATGTCATTTGGTATAGGATATCCCTTTGGTCAGTCTAGGTCAGCTGCCCTGCTAGTGTCTGCTCCCCACCTTTTGCCCACCCCCAGCCTACTGGGCTTTGGCAGGGCAGGGTCAGAGAGAGAGCCTTGATGCTGCGCCAGCGGTGCTCAGCAATAGCGAAAACATCGGTGCGACATCAACACCATTGTAGCTACAAGTGCAAAGCACAGCAGTATGTAGGCTCCTGCGGGGAAAGTTAACACCATCCCAGCCAGAACCAGTACAACATCAACCATTTATTCGTATTTGTCTGCAGTATCTGTAGTCTCTGCACTCTGAATGTATATAATCGAAACAACGCTTAAGGCATTTTCACTGTAAGAAGTGATTCATTCTATAAAAGTCTCAAATAGCATAGACAGTACTTAGACTTGCTAAATATTGTTTGATTTTCAATTATTTCCAGTCTACAGAAGTCTCGCCAAAGCTAGAACAAGATTTTTTTAAGCATTGCTGTTATCTTCCAACACACACAACAAGTACAGTTCCTTAGAATATATGTATAATACTGAGCTCACACTCAAGTGACTTTACTTTTTGCTGCTTTTCTGATGATAATGGTTTGAACCAAAAATCTCTCCATGCGGAAGTAGGAGGTGGAAGACTGTAAATGGCCCCTGCACAAAAACTTATGTGACAGGGCCAACCCAGAAGGTTGCAGGGTCTGGCAGTCAAAAATTATTGAAATGTAAAGCGATAGAAATTTGTTATTAAGTTGCTGTTGCTAACCTTGAATTTATAGTGAAATACAGCTCTGTAAAAATGAGTTCTTCCAAGTTGTCATGGTTTTGGCTGGGACAGAGTTAATTTTCTTCGCAGAGGCTCACACAAGGTTGTGTTTTGGATTTTTGATGAAAATAGTGGTGATGGTTTTGGTTGTGGCAGAGCAGTGTTTACATAGAGGCAAGAACTTCTCTGCTTCTGGTGCTGCCCTGCCAGTGAGGAGGCTGGGGGTGCACAAGAAGCTGGGAGGGCACACAGCCAGGGCAGGTGACCCAAACTGACCAAAGAGATATTCCATGCCATGTGGTGTCATGCTCAGCCGTAAAAGCTGGAGTAAAGAAGGAGGAAGGGGGGATGTTGGGAGGGATGGCGTTTGTCTTCCCAAGAAACCGTTACACTTGACGCGCCCTGCTGTCCTGGCAGTGGCTGAACACCTGCCTGCCCATGGGAAGGAGTGAATGGATTCCTTGTTTTGCTTTGCTTGCACACACGGCTTTTGCTTTACCTTGTAACCTGTCTTTATCTCAACCCATGAGTTCTTGCACTTTTACCTTTCTGAATCTCTCCCCCATCCCACCTGGGGAGAGTGAGTGAATTGCTGTGTGGTACTCAGCTGCCTGCTGGCACTAAACAAGTGCAATGAGAGAGGAAATGATTCTTAATTTTGTCTTCATAGTTCTTTTTTCCATCACTGTAATTTCATTACTGCCAACTCTCCTGGTATTATTGGAAACTTATACAGTGTTTACAGTTTTTCTTTTGACATCAACAACATTTATCAAGGGAACCTCAAATGTCCTTATATTATTTATTTTTTTGATAAGATTGTAGGTGCAGGCAGAAACATGGAAATATGAAAAGAGCACACCTTAGAATCAAAGCTTTTTTTAAAAACAAACAAACAAAAAAACCCCAGCTCTCCTGTGTTTATCACATTGATTTTAAGACTTAGGCATTTTTATCTTGTGTATTTTTAAAATCTCCTTAATTTTAAGTTATTACATGCTGCTGTTTTTTTTTTTTTTCTAAGTTCAAGGTGTTTGAGTCTGTGAAGTTGATAAACCTTGTAATAACACATGTGAGAAAAGATCTGCATGAATTTACCTGTCTCTGTCAGCATGTTCTTTAGAGATGTAGTACTCAGGCAACATATGTTCCATTCAGTAATCTTTCATCCTTACAGATCTGTTATGTACCCTTACTTGAAACTGAACTTAATTTTAAAACTGCAGTTATCTAGTGTAAGTCCCTAGGGTTAAGTTCAGCCAGTTATTTTTACATTTGATTTTTGTTGTGAACAAGAAAGATAGGCAATCTTGAGACAAAGATATAAAATAAAAGAAGATTAACTGTGTTCTGAAATAGACCATTGCCATACTTTGTTACTTTCAGAATGAACAATTGTGTCTTATTTCTTGTCTGTGTCACTATAGCTTTCAACCAGGGATCTCTTTCTACCATTTGCAGCTAAAGAGCTGTTTGAAAGCTCCTTCCTATGTAAATACTTGTAGGCTGTGATCAAGTCACAACTCATCGTTCTCTTAGATTAACTAAGAGAGGTTTTTAAGCCTGTTTCCCAGACATGTAATCATTCTCTTAGCTCTTTCCAGACCTTTTCCTATTTTTCAAATTGTAAGCACCAAAATTGGACACAGCAGTGTGTGAACAATTGTGCTGGTGCCACGTCTGATATTTTCCTGCATTTTTATCCAAAGATACTGTCACTCTGTTGAAGAAAACTCCTACTGCCTGTTTCCAAATCTCCTCTCCTCTCCTCTCCTCTCCACGCATGCCCCCCCTTTTTTTTGGTTGTCCTTTTGTTATCACCATACCTGTTGAAATTTGGGGGTCCAATTTTGGCGACATTAAAATAAAAGTTATTCAGGTGAGTCGTGTGTTTTTAAAAAAAAAAAAAAAATTGATTTGTCTTCATTCCTATTTGTATTCTACCAGATCTCATTTCATTTTGAAACTTCACCAGCAATGCTCTCTTATTTTCTTCCAAATCATTGTTTAACACTGATGCTGAGCCTAGATTCCATTGGATTCCACTCACAAACACCTTGTTTTGCCTCCTTACTTTTCTGAACCTGTTTTGAGAAGTTCACTACACGTTCAATTCACTTATTACTTCACTTACCACACTTCTGACATTCTTCTAAATTTGACTGAAACATGAACTTTAGAAGAAGGCCTATTTGTATTATCATTTTTAATCTCAGTTCAACTTTACAGATCCTAGGTGATCTGTAAACTACTTAAAATATTTAAATACAGTGTTTTCTGATTTTCTAAAGTACACTGTCTAGTGCATACCAATGCATTTGAGGTTTACCCTCAAAATACGGAGCAGCTCCTGAAAAAGCATCTACAATAGTAAGGTTGTCCATTTGTTTAAATTCCCAGCTGAACAGTAAATGTGTAATTTATCTTGTGGTTCATTAACTCCTAAATTGATTTTCATTTGTTGTTTTATTTGTTTTTTAAGAAAGTGTATTCATTGCTTAGTATGTACCTCGTTTATATGTGGAAATAATTTCAGAATGTTCCATCACGTGAAAAGATAGGAACATCGCTGTTGTTATTCACTTAGTACAACCCAAACAAAGATGTTTGCAATGTAAGAATGTTATTTGCCATGGGTGCCATTAATTGCAACTATTCTTTATAAAACTTTGTTTTAATATAACTTGTCTCTTGGACAATTAAGCCCCAAGTGTGTTATATCTTAAAAATTTCTCTGTCCTAGTAACTACATCAATGATGGCAGCGGGATTTAAACTGCAGTTCCAAATCTACGGGACCGTTTTTCAAAATGATGGACATTAGAGTGGTTAGAAATTGAAAGTAGGGTGAAAACCAGAATGAAGATTTGGTAGACTGCTAAAATCTATTATCTGTCCTCTTCTGTTTGTTCTTTTCTCTGACCTAATATATAGAAGGAAACGGTAAACCAGTTTGGACAAGTAGTAAGTCCAAATAGTATGCCTAAAATAAGTGTTAATTTTATCTAAAATGACAGATTGGTGCAAACTATTCATAGAAATTGTCTGGTTTCTTCATTATTCTTCCTCTGCTGTTCTTCATGTCTGCTCTTGTACATCCCATCTACACATCAAGATTTATTTTACCAAGTAGAAGATAATAAGATACTTCATATTTGGAAAGTGCATAATTAGTCTTTGCCTGCTCTGAAGACCCTTTACAATTCTGTAGGTAGTTGGTTAAGAATGCACTAACTAAATGTAGTTTATTGAAACAATGTATTAATAGTTACCCATTCTTGCTTAGAGTTCTTTTCTAGTGTTAGCCACATCACTCAAACTTGGAAATCAGTCATAAATCTCATGAAATCTTTTCTTGCACTTGAATCAGGACCTGTTTTCTCTTCCATGTGCATGCAAAGTAGCCATTTAGAGTAATGGAACTTGTGTGCTGAATACTTATTAGAACTGGATTTCAGTGTGCTTTAACCAATTTTTTTGCCTTCAGTGTTAGACTTGGTTACTAACTTGTGCCCCAAAAGCTTCTGTATGCATTAATGATGATGCTACTATCTTAGCCCTACTTTGCTAAGAGAAGGAAAAGAACAATCTCAGTGGCTTTCCTGAGGGCTTTGTAGTGTGCTTTATTGCTTTATTTTATACCACCTCATCCATAGCCAACAGTCTATATTCTCTTTTGTGTAGTTTCAATTGCATATATAGAAGCGTAGAGGTATATATATGCACATGTATGCTATATGTACACACACAGGAAGGTAGTTATAATTTGATGGAATATGTAAGTTACCTTGTAGGAATTAGAGAACAATATCTGTAAGTGTCATTTGTAGGTCTAGCTAGAGCTCTAAATGTTTGCTAAGGAGCCTAGTCTTAAATGTGTGTAATGCATTCATATTTTTGGAAATTAGAAGAGGCGTTGCATTCTTTCAATGTAAATGAGGAATCAAGAATCATTTATTGTACTTCCCTCTTGCCAAATCATAGCAGAAGTGTTTCCCCCAAGTCCTATAATAAAACGCCAAATGCATAGTTTAACCATAGTCAGAGGCAGCCAAGAAGGAAAACCAAACAAAACAAAAACGACTCAGTAAGTATCTGAGAACAAAGCTGTTACATAAGCAAAAACCTCTTGGATATTGTCAGTTTTAAAACGTCAAATGATCTTGTTTTAAATTTGAAGGTGTACTCTCTATTTTATTTCTCATTACATCAGTTAATATTTGTGGTGGTTGTATGAGTGTGCATAGAAGACAATCTATGTCCTTAGATTGTCTTTACACATGTTCCCTTGCTTCACCACAAGTACCATATTTCCAATTATTCTGTCATGTTGCTTAACAATACAATAAGTCCCTTGTGTCACATAGCACAAAACAAAGAATTGTGTTACAACGCAGTGCATTAATGCAATTTGTTGCAGGTTTGAAAAAATAAAAGAACTTCCTTCTGTATCTGATTATAGTTTCTTGTTCACCACTTTTGGCTCCATTTCCAAAGCTCATCTAAATGGATTCCCAGAGTTTCTTTATCACTTCAGTCTGAAGATTTGTTTCTAGCACTGTTTTGCTTTACTACTCAGTAATTATCTGGCAACAGTGACTGGAGAATCAAAAACTATAACCCCATGTCTCTGGCTGTGTGGCCTTTAACAAGTGTCAGAAATTTGCCAGCCTCTTGAGATTGCTTTTAAGCCTAAACCACTATGTGGGAATAGTCTGTGGGAAACAAACAAACAAAAAGCTTTTGGAATAGTTGCATCTGTAAAAATGATAAGTATCATAGTCTACTCTCTCATCTCAAGCACCAAGCAATTCCTGCAAATGCTAGCAAACATTTAGTTACTGGAAAATAGATACACACGTAAGACATTTTTGAAAGAGAACTGTCTTTGATTATTAGGTCCTGTTCTATGAAAAAGTAAAATTTGGGGTTGAGAAGAGAGGTGGAGTCTAATCTGTGTTAACGTGGTTGCTTAGCTGACTTCCAACTTAAGTTTTTCTTCTGGAGCCTTTAACAGCAGCACTTATTAAGAAGTGTAATAGATCCACTTAACAGTGGGTTAACTGACTACACTATATTCAGTACACATACATGAAATGCACACTTTGGAGCTTTCTAGATATAAAAAACAAATGTGATTATTCATACAAAAATATTTAATAACTTGAGCATTATTGGAAACAGGAAGTTTCCACATTAGGTACTTCTTTCCAGGATATCTCAGGTATCAGTTAGTTTCCACTAATAAATACTACCAGTAATAAGAAATGTGATATGTAATATGTTACACATAAAGACACAGGTAAAGATATGTCTCTGAGTGCATATGCATGTTTATATATATATCTTTATCTCTGTCTGCCTGTATGTATATTTATGTAGCTTTATAGACAGAATATGAAATGAGGTATCTCTGGCCCATATGGCCTATGTAAAAATTGAGATCATTACTCTGTGGTACAGCAAAAGGACGGAATTTTCTTTATTTGAGTACCTGTCAGAATAAAGTTCAGGTAAGTAGGTAGTATTTTTCTTAGATGTTGTATTTGTTGTGTTTTTTTTTTTTTTTCTCGTGCATACCTCAAATTCCATTTACAAAAATCTTTTCCTTTGCTTTTTTGATAACTTTGTTATTTGTCTCTGAGAACTGGTAAAATAGGTCTGACATTAAAATGAATTCCAAGCAGATATTGTTTAAAACAGGGCTAAAGTATTTACTCCACTTGATGCAATTAAGTGGTATTACTTATAGAGCTGTGGATGGACTAAAAACTGCATCGATGATAGTCTTTTCCCAGTGAGTTAATTTGAAATCTTCCACTATTAGAATGGATGCCCTAGCAGAAATGCTCTTCCATCATGCACTTATACCATGTTTCCATTTAGTCATGTTTAACCATTGACTTTGGAGCACAAAAGCTTTCTGACTATTTTTTTATCTAAATGCTGCTTTTGGATCTGATATTAAACATCACAGATATTATTATTTCAAATGAAAGATAACTTCTGCAAATTTCTGAAGACTAGACTTGTTACATTTCAAGAGATTGAAATGGATAAGAAAAATTATGTACAATGCAACTTAAATATATGGTACATTTTTTGTTACCTGACTACTCTTAAATCTCTTCTGAGAATATACCGAAGTCTAAGTGTTCTGGGTAATCCCGGCCTTTGCTTCCCCATGCTCTTTGTTGAGATAATGGTGTTCTGCTTTTATTCTTTGTGCCACATAAAGTATTTGTAAATAGGTCACACAGTCATTGTGAGCATGACAACTTGGCTTGCTTAACATTTTTCTTTTTTCCACCCCCAACTCTAGGAAGGATTTCTGTGTACATAAAGACGAACCATGTGATACTGTTGGTAAGTAAGTAAACGTGAGAGGCTGTGTGTGTATAGACCACTTCATAAAATGAGTGTTACATAAATAGGTATGTGAAGCTACAAGGTGACAACAGCATGTGCAATGGATAGCTGTAACTAGCTAAAATGCCTAAACGTCTGAAATACCAATAACACTTTGTAGATATATACAGGTATCTAGATAGATATACAATACTTTGTTGTATATCCTTCTAACTAAATAATGTGTTAAAGTACAATATTTCTGTCTCATTCCTTTAACATACTCCTTATATCTTTTTTCTTTCTAATCTCAACAGTTTAATAACTAATTGTTTTAGTATCCTTATTAAGAGTAGGAAGCTAAAGCATGTGTGATGATTTTTTAGTGCAATGGATTTATTTTTGGTGAGAATATGTCAATTTTAAACAAAATTTCTGTAAGAATATAATGTAATAGAGTAATACAGAGTTTATGAACTATGTAACTGTTCAGAAACATACAGGTTGTGTACTGTTGTGCAAGGCATCTTCTGATATCTACAATTAAAATGAGTGCTAGCTGCACTGAGGTTTTCTATTAACAGTCATTAACTTAGTTCTCACTCTTTTGGGAGGACAGTTTTTCAGTATAAAGGTCTGGTGGGAAGGGTAGTAGTTGCTCTGTTCAGGCTTAGTTCTGGGTAAAAACACTAAATGAAGGATGTCATGCCATGTTTTTACCCTAGAATTTCATTTGTTACAGGAGCCTATAACAGTTCTATACAAGTATTCATAATCTAAATTGTTTTAGTAAGATAAGGACATTATGGACAGACTGTTAACTATTTTCATGCCTGTGGTCCCTCACAGGTAAGGCAGAAGCAGAATTTTTTCTTTACTTATTCAATTTTTTTTGGCCTAGTTTGTATCAGTAACAAAGATTGGAAAAGAGTTCACATGTTAACCGCCTTACCTCACTTCTCTGTAGTCTTTTTTTTCCTTACTGTATCATCCCAAATCTATGCAAGCGTGTCTGTGAGGTGGATATCAATAAAGAACCATTCCAAATGAAGAATGGAATGTTTCTCATGGTAGTTAGTGATTAAAAATGTGTAGTCTTCCACAAACTGATGTCTTGGCCTTAGTGGTATTTTGTATTAGTAATTGGTGCACATGGGCCATATCTTTTTGACTTGTAAAGTTTCTTTCCATCTGAGACAAATGATCTGACAAGAAATGTCTTCAGCGTCTTGTGCTTATCTAAGTTGAAAATCAGATCTGATGTACTTGCAGTATATCTAAGTCAGATTAAGTGAATGCATTCAAAGGATTTTCCTTGAAAAATGTTTCCTCTTTAGTTGAACCTTGGAGGGAATAGAATGACCCATTTATCTACAAATTTGACCCTGAAATTGTAAATCAGATAAGATAAACATACTGAAGTATCAATCATTTGCATTTTTGTGATGAAGAAGCTTGGATGTACCTTGAAAGTGAGGCAGTACATTAGTATACAGAAATATAAGAATTCATAGTCTTCATATAATGATAAGCAAAATGAAGTAGAGACTGTACCTGTCTTATTTAGCACTTAATGGGATGGCTGTTCTGGACTTCCCTACTCTGGGTGTTGTTTAGAGTTTTCTTCTGGAACTGAAACTGTGTTCATATGTGCAGTTTTTTCTGTACAACTTCAATAGTGCAGCAACGGATAAGGTCACTCATTTCCCGTTGTTCTGACAGTTATTGCATGAATTTAATCATTAGTTTTCCAGATGAATGGCTGAAAATACTGTTTTGAAATACCACCTTGTATCACTTCTTACATGCACGTTTACAATACTATGGGTCTACACTCACTCTTAAAAAGATGTCTTTCTGAAACTCACATCAGCCATCAGCCATAAGATGATCTAAGGAAAAGTGTTCAAAAACTAGGGAGAGCATCGTGTGTTTCTCTTGAGAAGAATATATAAGTTGTTTTACTGGAATGGATGCATTACCTCAATATTTTTAGTATTGCAGCTTTATATGTAGAACCATTAGGATTACATGTAGAAACCACAAGTAGACTGTAGTTTCAGTTTGGCATCTTTTGCTTTTGCTTTCACTAACTTCTAAAAACTCAGACTTTGAGTTTTAGTCTTAGATAAGATCATTAGTAAAAGTTCGATGAAAGGTAAGCAAGAGCAGTTTGATCTTACTGTAGATCTTCATACAGCATGTTTATAGGCAAAACGAGACAGCACATTCCAGGGATATTTAACATGCTGTAAATTACAGAATATGCCAAAGGAAGTAGATGAAATATGCTAATGTAGTATCCACTGTACAATTCCCAGCTGCCCAGAGCTTGCCAAAAAAAAAAAAAAAAAACCCACAAAAAAAACAAAATTCAAACTCTTGTTTACCTTAAAAAGAATAATAAGGCAATTCTGTGTGAAATGTTAGCATAACTGTGAATGTATCTGAGGCACTCAAGGTGTTCTTTGTAGCACATTACCCAGTCCAGAAGTAAAATTCATGAGAAAGGAACATTACAGAACACTTCATTATCGGAAATGGTTGTCATGTTGAATCATAGTTCTTCCCAGTGATGGGTACTAAACAGAAAAATACTGCATTTATTGTTTATTCATTAAATGCCAAGACTCACAGTTTTCAGACTGGACGTGAGTACCCATTTAAGCCAGATGGAGTAAGTGTCAGTATTCTTTTATTTAGACAAATTTTTAATATGTTTAGGTGGCAAATATGTTTCTCTGTGCTTCCTGTCTTGTTCTGCTCAAAGTACAGAGCTTATGCATTCTTCTGTTAGTACTTTTTCATTGTTTCTTAGAATAACAGTGATTTATATGATGATTTAATGGTTTAAAGTTAGCATTAGCCAAGAACTCTTGTTGACCAGAAAAAGATCAAAAACATGTCAAAACCTTCTTGACATATATGATGTTATAAACAAACTACATAGTGCCAATCTTCCAAATATTCCTGCACAAAGGCATTGCAGGTAGACAAATGCAAAGATTTTCTTTTTTCCATAATGATAGAAAATGTGTTTTGGAATGTTTGTGAGTTTTTACATTCTTAATCAGGAAGAAAAGTTGTGGCTATCTTGGTGATCAGACACAAAATGTATTAACACTTCATATTTGATAGTTTTGAAAAGTGAACAGAAATGTAAGATTTAGTTTGGAATTTTATTCAATTTCCCAAAATATATTGGTTTCAAAAGTAGAAGCTTTTTATTTTATGCTTTTCAGAGTTATGTTAAGTATCATGCTATTGTTAGATGTTTTATGAAAGCTCTAATGTGGCCAGGGAAGTCTGGAGGCTAGGTTACTTTATACTGCAAATCCAGAATAACTCCTGTTCATTGACTAACCTTATGTTTCTGTAAAACAATAAGCTAGATTCTCATGCAGTATCAGTCAGCACAGGAGCACTAATTTCAGCTGAGCTGTTCTGATTTCAGTATTGTCAATTGTCACAGCCCCTGTAAAATTCCTTTTGGGTGGAGAATTACAAGCCAATTGTTTTGGCATCAGAATGTACTAGACCAAAGTGTTCTTGAGCTTCCCATGGTTGTTTGGCTGCAGCACTCTTTTTTTTGTTCAGTTGTTTTTTTGTTCCCTGCTGTTCTGCTCATGTGTGCACTCCCTGTCTCCTATTCCTCCACAGAAAGGAGATCCTGTTATTTCACCACTGATTCTCACAGCTCTTCACAGCTTAAAGGGACGTTTCAGATCCTGCCTCACTATTCAGTCTTTAGGGACGTACTAGGATTAAACATAGGGTTTTGTTTTTTTTTTTCATTGTTTTTTTTGGGGGGGGGGAGGAGGGTGAAGGGATGGATATGAAGATATTTATATAGAAATTAAGTTTATGTAAACTAATGAAAAAAATGCTTTAGACCTGCAGGTGGCAAAGATTCTCTTCCCCCAGAAGACAGCTTGTTTTGGGGTTCATGGCATCACTGTCCTCCAAACAGTCTGTTAACTTATTCAGAGGGGACTATCTTTTAAATTTGAGTTGGAGTCTTCCTAATTTTTTTAACTCTTTCAACTTCTTAAATTTCTTGTGCTGCAGGTAGGTAAAATTCTGAGTGTAGATGTCTCAATTATTTTTGTTTTTCAGAAATTCATTAAGTTGTCAGTTTTCAGGAAATTAAGTCTGTACTAAAAGAATCAGCACAGAGTGTAAACTGGGGGCTTGTGCATGCTGTATTGTTCTTGTGCATGCATCTTCTGGTATGATCATATTTAAGTAATTGAAATGAGCAATGATTCATGGGACAGTTTGTTAGCGGATTACTGCACAAACCTTAGTACCTACACATGGAAATCAACAGATATTTTCTCAATTCCCTCAAGGATTAGGTCAACAAATAAACACAGAAGGACTGTTTGTTGAACCAAGTGCATGCATATTTGAATTTCCCTTCTTTTGTCTACATTTCCACTGCAGCAGTTAAGATTTTGAGTCTCTGAGATGTACTTCTTTTGCATTACCTTTGTTGTTTGCTGTTAGCTAAAGTCTTGTGTGGAAACGCTGTAACAGTGAGCTATAGTGACATGTTACAGGCAAGGGCAGATTGTGAAATGATTCTTGTCTTCTGTTGGCATCAATTTGGAGTCTTATTAAGTGGTAGGAACAGAGAAAGCGATTGTTTCTAAGGGAGGCTATGTCTTTGCTGGGCCAGCCCTACTTGGAGGCTGCGCACTGCCTTGGTTTAGCATCCTGCTGCCTCCTTTTCCAGTCTTTCCTTCTGCTAGCAAAATGACTCAGCACATCTTAGCACAAACACACAGTTGTGTTTGTGGTGGTTTTACCCAGCTAAACAGCTGACCTCCACCACAACCGCTCGCTCACTCCCCCTCCTCAAAGAAACAGGGGAGAAAATATGATGGACCAGGGCTTAAGGGTTGAGATAAGGACAAGCAGGTTACTCACTAATTATCGTCATGGGCAAAACAGACTCAACACAGGGAGAGTAGTATAATTTATTACTATAACTAGCAAACTAGAGCAGTGAGAAACTAAAAGCAAACTAAAAACACCTTCCCCCCCATCCACCCTCTTCTACCTCCTCCCCCCGAGCGGCACAGGGGAACGGGGAATGGGGGTTGTGGTCTGTCCATGTCGCTTCATATCCGCCGCTCCTTCATGGTCGCTCTCTGTTCCCCTGCTCCAACATGGGGTCCCTCCCACGGAATGCCGTCCTTCCCGAACAGGTCCTGCGTGGGCTTTCCACCGGCTGCAGCTCTTCAGGAGCTGCTCCAATATGGGTCCGTACCACGGGGTCCATCCTTCAGGAGCAAACTGCTCCAGCATGGGTCCCCCACGGGTGGCAGCTCCCACCGGATCACCTGCTCCTGCGTGGGCTCCTCTCCACGGGCTACAGGTCCGGCCCGGAGCCTGCTCCTGCGGGGGCTCTCCATGGGCTGCAGCCTCCTTCAGGCCACATCCACCTGCTCCTCCGTGGGCTCCTCCATGGGCTGCAGCGTGGAGATCTGCTCCATGTGGTACCCCATGGGCTGCAGGGGGACAGCCTGCTCCACCATGGGCCTCACCACAGGCTGCAGGGGAACTTCTGCTCCGGCACCTGGAGCACCTCCTGCCCTCCTTCTTCACTGACCTTGGTGTCTGCAGGACTGTTCCTCACTCCTCTCTCTCCCAGCTGCTGTTGTGCAGCAGTTTTTTCCCTTTCTTAAATCTGCTCTCACAGAGGTGCAAACAACATCGCTCATTGGTTCAGGTCTGGCCAGCGGTGCGTCCCTTTTGGAGCCGGCTGGAGCTGACTCTTATCTGACATGGGGCAGCTTCTGGAGTCTTCTCACAGAAGCCACCCCTGTGGCCCCCCTGCTACCAAACCTTTACCACGTAAACTCAATACCGTGTTCCATGGAAATTGTGGTTGTGTACTTAACTAGCTCCAAAGTTTTGTTTGGAGCTTTCATGCAGCTCAGTATTTGCATCAAAGCTGTAGGTTTAGATTGGTGGATACGGTCTAGCAGGGTTCTTAGGAGCTTACTCGTGCCCTGGAAGTGTTCGAGGGTGGGTAGTGCTGTTCTCACAGCAGTGCCATATTGAAGCAGTTTTCAAAAGGCTAGGAATGAGTGTAATGGCAATACTGACAAGCTGAATGACCTGCACAAGATATTGAGTTAGCCAGTGAGACAATCAGAAAGGGAGCCCAGCACGGCCTTTCTGTTCCTTCAGTCTATTACATTGTCTGTATTTCTAGTGCCTATGATGTGGCTTTTAAGAAAGTACAAAATGTTGTTGTACAGCCATATCAATTTGTTGTAATGCCCAAAGTAAATTTATCCTCAAAGAATGTGGAGAACTTGAAAATAATTTGTAGACAAAAATTCTTCTGTTCTGCTATTTGGAAGACATCGCTTTAGTAATACTATCCTATAGTGAATAGTAATTGCTGTTCTGGCTGTTTTTTTTCCTAAGTCTTTGTTGAAGATAGACCATTCCAGCTATCAGACACTAAGCACCTGAATCCTTCTATTATCCCATGCAGTATGCTATCTGATTTTTCGGGTAATATCTTCTCTCATCCCTTGTCAAAAGTCCACAGGTGTATAGCACATGTGCTGTGTAAAATGTTGTGTTCATAGTTAATGTTTTAAAAGATTTATGATAGCTAGTAAAATGTCCTAGTAACACTGATTACAACAAAATGGAAAACAAAAAAGTAGTATTTCCAGATTTAGTTAGCCTAAGCCTTTTACTGCACTCAGGTTAAAAAAAAAAAAAAAAAAGTATGCCTCTGTCAAGGCAAGGTCAGCAATTTTCTCAGCATCTATAAATTTGTTCCATTTTACCTAATATGTCAGAAATATGAATCATTATTGAGACAGCTTTTGCCTTAAATAGAGTGACCTCAGTTGATTGTTCCAATACTATTTTCTTAATGCAGCAGGGTGAGGCTTCTTTTTTTTTTTTAAATATGTCTCTGGTTGACACACCTGTATAGTTTAGCACAAACCTACTTCCTTTAAAATTGATACCATTTGCTTATAATCTTAGTTCTGGTTGAAATTCCCAAGTAATAGGATGTCTCAGGAATAGTAAATGGAGCTTTTCTGATGCTTTATATAAGACAGGGTTTCCAACATTTCTTTGATTTCAGAGGAGTGTAAGAGAAATGTTCTGATTGATTGTGGTTTCCTGAGGAGATGGTAGTTAAGTACTGTTTTGAAACAATATTTTGTATTTTATGATATCATAAAAGAGCAAGGTTTGCTTTGAAAAAAAAAAGTTTTAAAACCTGATTGTGTACCATTTGATACTGTATTTTCAGATACCATTTTCAGTTAAAATATCAGGTATAAGAACATTGTTTACTGGAAACATATTTCAATCTAAACAGTTTACTAGGAAGGATTTTCTAATAAAATGCTGACACTGCAATCTCTAAACAGGACTACCTTAAAACTCTTGGCAAATTGTTTTAGGGGGGTGATACAACTATATTATAAATTTCTAACTTTGTTAACTTCTAGTGTTGCAGAGATAAAAACAATAGTGGAAAATTTAGGCGCCATCAGGTCTCCATTCAGTTGTAAATGTTCTGAATAGGATGGATACAAATAATGACTGGTAAGGAATCAGACAAACATGTACACAATAAAGACCGCAAAACAGAATGAAGTGAAAGAATATGTCTTCCATCCAACTTAGCAAAATGCCAAAGATAGATTTATTTACTTTTCTTTTGCAATGTGAAAGCTGTAGATCATTAATACAAAATACTTGGGCTTTTCCTCCAATCTTTGTCCCCAGGGACAAACATTTAGTCCAGCCCTATGCGTTAAAAGATACAGCAGAAACAGGGAATTAGGTAGGCCGTCATTGTACAATAGGGACTAATGCTGAATGGGTTCATGTTGACTGCTTAGGACCCCTTACCACTGAACAAGCAGTCAGAGAAGCTCCACTGAATTTGGGCAGCAGCACTGCAGAAATAAATTTTAAGTCTGTTTCCCTGTGCTTCCTTACCTGTAGCCATCTGTCCCTTGTCTTATCCAGGAAATCACTCTCTGTGGTATTGCAGAGCTACCTTTAATCTAATTAGCTAGGGAAGTGGTAACAGTTTGGTGAGAAGCAGAGTGAATTATCTCATGCTGAGCTGTATGCCACTGTGGATGAATTACTGTGGGTACTTGATGTTGCTAATTTAAAGCTAGTTCAAGTATCTGTGTGCCACAGAACAGAAACCCTTACGACTTGAGCTGTTCAGGCAGGGATAATCTTTCTGTGTCTCTAACACCTTGTGTAATGGAGTTCTGACCTGTGACTGGCACTCATGATTAGCAAACCCCCCAGTGTACTACTTTGGGGGAAGGGGAAGGGAAAGGAGGGAAGAGATGCTACCAGCATGTTTTCAGTGACCGTATTTGGTTTAACTGGGGTGAAGAAATGAGGGAAATTCTGTTCCTCCTCTTCTGGGTTCCCCCCACAGTCAGAACTGGATCCTGCAGCCTGTGTCTGTTTTTTTAGAAGATGCTAACAATGGCCTATGTTGTTTGTTTTTACTAGAAAGGTTTTTTTGGTTTGCTTTTTCCTTTTGCTTAGACATAGTCATGTAATCATCATCAAGAATCAAGAAATCATCACCATAATCAATAAATGTATTTAAGGCAGTTACAAATCTATGCGATAGGTTATTCAGTTGCTTACACTTGAAAGTGGAAGGGAAATTTGAGGTTGGTCAATGCCAAGCAATAATCCATAAGCCTTGAGGCCTATCATTTACAGTATGCAGTAACTTTGACATGCGTTTTTGGGCAGAGGTTTTTCCACAAGACTAATAAGGCTTAGAATAGCAGAGTAGCCAGGTGCAGAGTAGCATCTCCAAAGGATAGAGTGAAGGTCCTATGTATAGGTCCAGCCCAGAAAATAGCAGTGGGATGACAGGAGGGTCCTGTCAGTCTTGCACAGAGAATGGAGAAATGAAATGAGTTGGAGGTTAGAAAGATAAGCTTGGTAAGGTGTGTGTATTCATATGTTATTTGTAGCGTTTTTGCATTGAAAATGGTCATGTTTGATATCAGTGAAAAGTGCTGTGTTTTAACTAAAGAAATACTTCAGATTGTAATTTTAAAATGCTATTGACTGAAGTTGCTCACACCTGTAGATGTACACCTAACCATAAAGATATCACTGTGACCAGATTATTTGTAACTAGTGTAACTAAGGTTTTTTATTTTGTTGCACATGTTACTCTTGAGTGGGATATTCAGAGTGGGAACAGAAGCAAATGTACAGAGAGGATGAGGAGAGCAACCAAACCAAGTTCATCCCAGCAGAGTGAAGGCGTATTTGCAGTCTCTTAAACTTGCTAGGTCAAAAATGTTCTCTGACATATCTGCAAGCTCGCAACTGCACAAAATTTGCAAAAACAGGAGTAGTGTAAGCTTTGAGTTTTTGCCCTATGTGTTGGTTTACTCTAAAATCGTCTAAACATACTCAGTGTAAATGAAGTTTTTGTCAATAAGATTGTTTGCATTCAGAGAACTCGGTTCACCGTCTAATCTGCAAGAAACTTCCTATGGCAATTTCCAGTGTTTAAGGCCATTCATACAACTTTTACAATACATACGATTTTACAATCGTACAACATTCTCTTTTACAGCAAGATCACGATCATAAGTTCACTGATCTGTATATAAAGCAGCACCGCATACAGTGAGAGCAGGAGATTCTTCTAAGTGCTTTTATGGAAAAGCTAGCTATAGAGATTTCACCCAATCTCACTTCATGAATTTTTGTTTCTGTTAAAAGTACTACCGCTCAGATGTGTATCCAATACCTGCTTAAGTAACTACAGTGTTCACATGTGGCTTTTGAACAATTATTTTTCCTATGACAATGCTACATGTTTTATTTATTGTAATTTGAACTATGTAGAAATGTAGATGTGCAAAAGTTCCCTAGAAAGTGATTCCTGTATGGTAATACATTATGTTTGGTATACAAATATTTTTAATACACAAGATTTTTTATAAACGATCAGAGAAACTTTGAATTCTGCAGTCTTCAGAATAAAACTCTTTTATTGGTGAGAGTTACATATCCAAAAGTACAGCAAAGCAGAACCTAATTAGATGTGAGTTCCAAATAAATGTGAAAAAAAAAAAAAATTCCTCCGCCCCTTTCCCCAAATTTGTCTGCCTAATGTGTCATAAAATATCAAATGAATTAGTGTATGCTCAGTGCACTTTGTCTGGAAAGCAGAAAAAAGTAGGACTACAATGTGTGTGCTATGTCTTCAAATCCAGACTTCAGCTATTGCAAGCCACAACTTTATTTCTCTTCTGAATATATTAAAAGACTTAAAACTGATGATCTTCCTTGCTTCCAGCAAAACTCTAAGATGCAGTCCTGCCTTACCTTGCCTTTTGTTTTATTGAGTTGGACTAAATGGCATCACTCCTGTGAGATGAGACCTAGGTTTTCACACCAAGACAGCTGAATCTGTTTTCCAACTGTGTTGTAACTCAGACACAGAATAACTCAGTTACAACACATTAGACTGTTCTGTTTTCCAGTGTTTTATTCTAAGTGTTTAAAGTTTAATTAATCTGAACAGTAGTAGGGGAGTAACACAGAATAAATCTCTCTGAATGGACTCTTGATGGCAATTTCATAATCAAAGAGCTTACATTTAATTATGAACCGCTTAGAATTCTTAAAAAACAAGTCTTTTCTTCCTTAAACACTTGATCAAGGACTGCTTCAGGCAATTCCTTCTTCTTTATTGTATTTTATTTTAATTTGAAGTAGTTGGCCAAAGCATTTAGAGAGTTGAAAGTGAAGAAAAAAGTTCTTTTCTGTTGTGTTTCATAGAATCATGGAATGGTTTGGGTTGGAAGGGACCTTAAAGATTGTCTAGTCCTAACCCCCTGCCACTGCGGGGTTGGAAGATAAGCTTTTTGTTTTTCAGATTATACTACAGAAATTGCTGAGGGCTTTCTTACTAATTATGTTTTGGTGATCTGTCTTAGGAAATAGTAGGGTTTTGAATATGTTTTGATACACTAGAAGGTTAATTTTTGTGTTAACATCCAGCTTTGAAAGTTAAAATTTACTCAGATTTCATTGTAACATGGAGTTGAGAAAATCTATGATACTCATACTGAACTTGTTAGCCTCTGATGTGTTAACTCTCTGAAGTAGTAACTTAAGTTAGCCACTGAATGTTTTGATTCAGATAATATTAATTTTTGAGAGTGAAACACTAGCATGTTACTCATTTGATATGCAGGATATGCAGGATAATTCTGTGTGTTTGTTGATAGTGTTGGTATATGTAGTTGTCTTGAGTAGTTAAAGATTAAAAATGAGTACGGTGTAGTTGAGATAGTATTAAATGTATAATCGTAGTTCAGTTAATAAATAAATCAACATTTTCAGATACTGTATTTATCGTAAAATAACATTGAGGTTAGCAATTTTTTAAACATTTTAATATTAATTATTACATCTATTCAGAGCCATGTATAATTCTTGTTGCAGTTCAGATACATTCAGTTGTGCGCTTTCTCATGTAGGACACATGCTGTGATTGTTCTTAACATGTTTTGAAATTCCAGCAGTGCCAAGTACATGCGTAGCTGCTGAATTTGGCCCTTGACCTCAGTAAGTGGTGCTGTAATACACCGCAATACCACCCATAGTTTTTTGGAATTTCTTGTGTAACCATGGCATTTCTGTGAAAATGTCATTTTCTACAGATTATACTGCTTCATCTCTAGTTAAATTTTTGTACTTATTTTATATTATTTTCTGTATTTGGTCTCAACTTACCTGAGCTATTTAAAATTATGTCTTAAAAGGACTTTACAATCTAGAGGGACTTACTGTACGTAAAGAGTTTTAACACTACATTTAGTAGCGTTTAGGACATGTGTGCTTGGAGCCAGGACTTTCATTTCTTACACAAGTAAAACTTCTATGTCCATCAGAAAAAAGCATTTCTAAATAAGGCCAAAAGAATCTGTAGTATTATGCACTGCATATTTGTTTTGTGTTAAAGAAAATGAAAATTGCAAGCTAATTATCACAGTAATTTATATTTGTCTTATAAACACTGTATACGTTCTAACGTTGTATAGGAATCTTTCTGAATATGCCAGATTAAAAAGTCATGAAATACCAACGGAACATCAGAGCAATGCTATGCAAGACATGCTCATGTCAAGGGAAGAGAAGGGCAGTGAGACACAGCTAGGGGACAAAAGTGGGCATGACTTTTCTAAGCTCGAGTCTCTGCTGGCTGAAAAATACTTTCACAAGCAGAAAATATACATGTCCAGTTTTAGCTAATCAGACTGCAAGAGGTAAACTAATGAGTGACCCTTTCACTGAATTGAACAGTGAGTTCTGTTCTGTGTCATTTTATTCATCTGAAGTGTTGAAAAACTGAAGCAGGCCCAAGGAGCTGTGAGCTTTTCAAAATACCTTTCATGGTCTTCTGAATTTTGCCACTTCAGCAGTTTTCTTTTATAGCTTGTTTTTTTTTGTGGAAAATATTTAGATGAAATATTGTGTACATTCATAATAAATTTGCATAAGTTGGCAACTGTAAGTAATCATGCATCGATAATCTGTTACTCTGTATGCTGTAATACTGATACATACTATGTATTATTTTGTATAAAGAATTGCTTTTCATTTCATATATCATGCGTACAATACATTTAAAAAATGAAAAAAATAAAATTTGGTGTTAAACAACAAATTGAAGACATAAATATATGGCTGTAAAAAAAGCCTGTTTTCTAGCTAGCCAGCCATTTCTGTAATGAGTCTTGTGTTTAGCTCTTGATAGATATGCTTGTGTCTAGTATTTTCATCCCTTTAAAAGAAATGTTTGTAAAGTAATATTTGAACAGAATAGCCCTCCTTGTGTAGTATTTTGCACTGAAAAATTCCACTGTATTCTTTGGAAAGTTTTTCAGACTAGGAGAGACCATGTAGCTCCTTATGACTAATGCATCAATTTCTGTGTCTCATAGGTATATCGTGGAAAAAGCATCAGTGTAATGCAATTAGATAGACCGCCTAATGAATGCATGTTTTTCTCTGGAGTTTGAAGAATAGGATGGGTAGGCAATGATACATGGGTCCTTTAATTGAGGTGGAAAGGAAAGCAGCTCTGTATTTATAGAGGGAACTGTGGATGATCCATACAACTGCACTGAATGGTGAAAAGTTTGCCTCACAAGTACAAGCAAGAGGGAATGGAGGGACAAGGCCAAGGCTCACTCTTCATGTAAAAGCGTGTGTGCAGATTTTCTATAGGAATTCATCTTATAGCTCTCTTTTACGACACTTAAATGGCAACAAGTTCATTTGTTTTTCTGTTTTAAGTCTGTACTGAAGGTTTTATCCTTTCAGGATGAAGGTACCTGACAATGAATGTAACATTAGTTTCTCATCAAGTAAATGGTCCTTTACTCAGCTTGGTCAATCAGGGACAAGTCAAGGTCTGTTGCCGTGCATGCGAGATATGGCAACCTCCTTTGATTCTCAATTGCCATGCATCTTGCATACTTTGCAAAGGCAATTTGGACAGCAGATTTGCTGGAAGAGGAAAGACCTGATACCTAGCCTTTTCAGCTTGCTTTAATGGAGTTCAGAATTTTTGAGGACCATCTCAACAAACTCAAAGAATTTTTGAGTTGGAAGCAGTTTGCAAGAACATTGAGAGATGGTCTTGGAGAAACTCATTAGAGGCAGAAGCAAATTGGGCCGCTGATCAGTTAGCACTGACTCTCACTTAGCCACCAGCAGCGTAGCCACCTTCGTGTGTGCTAATACAGCACAGAATAATATCTGCTTAGTTGCACTGATTAAAATGGTATACAGGATGGATATCTGGAGATAAAATAACAGAAGTATTTTTAAATCAAATAATTTTAACTGAAAAGAAGTGTAATGAAAGATTAATCTCAAGATAGCCCTGCCTTTGTTCTCATGTATCAGAAAGGCATTAATTAAGCTAATTCACCTTTCTTATAAGGTGTGCTAGTGGTGTCTGCTATAACTAGTCTCCAATCATTCTTACAGTGCATCTATCTTAACAGTGAAACAAAGTACAATGTCTTCACATGAAAACCTTAAAGGTCACCAACATCAAGATTTTGACCATAGAGTAATAGATTGTTTAAAAAAGAAACACACAAAAACAAACAAACAAATCCCAGCTGAGTAATACTCTTTCAATCCCCTTACCTGCTCCGTATCTCACACAAAAGAGAATGCAGGTTACACTGGGATTTAAAGAAAAAAAAAAGGTAAAAAATTCTAAGCATTTTCTTCAAGTAGGGTCTCAACAACAGTAAAATAAATGTCATTTCTTGGTTATCTCATGAAAACATGAGAAATGTGTTACAGTAATCACCCAGATTGCAGAAAATGTGGAAATGTATTATTATGCTGAAGTACTGTTTATCAAGCAACAGTTTTATGTTACTACCACACAGTGTCATTTCCATAGCACAGATATGATAGAATAAATTGCAAAAGAAAGCCAGAAAGTCTTGTTTTGCTCAAATTTTGTTGCAGAAATAAAAACAGGTCTAAAAGTTTGTTGGAATGAACATTACATATCTCATGAGAGATTTTGCATTTACTTGTTAAACGGAGAATGGTAACAAGACAAGAGGAAGACAGCACCAGAAATTAAACTATAAGAAAATCAGATTAATATGGTATCAAGGCTGGAATCTTTGTAAAAGCAGGAAAAGCATCAGTAATATATTATGACTAGATCAAATAAGGAAGAGACATTGATGTTACACAAGGTTTGGAAGCATGTTCAGAAAAAAATGATTTGATGGAATGGAATGAGACAAGAGATGAAATCAAAGGTGTTGCAATGTGCGTAGAGGTACAGAACATGAGGGTGACTTTAGCAGCTGCACATTTTGTGAATGTGAGGATTGAAACCAAAATGTCAAGAAGGCAAGAAGAGAGATAAGCACCTGGCTGAATATTTTCACTACTTGGATGGAGTGACATAATTCTTAATTACCTCTATTATATATTTTGCTCTGTGATGCTAATATATTTTGACTCAGGTGTACGGAGGTGTAGGCTTATAGTATTTTAAAATCTCTAAAGTCACACTTCATATCAACGAAAGCAGTGTTGATTATTAACTGGATCATCTTACTTTGCAGGATAACATCAATTCATGCTCATTTCTTGTGGGCAAAGAGTCAGATTTTCTTAGAAGCAGAGTAAAAGACTGTTTAAAAAATATAGCATATTTGCATTCAAATAGGAGTGCAAAAAATACTGCTTTTTTGCAAATTACAGAAAACATTTAATCATCTTGAAATGACATATAAGCTCAAGTCTTAAGGTGACCACAATTTTTTTTTAAGGTTTAAGAAGTTATGGAAATTTTCCATTTGGAAAATACAGGCTACCTCAAAACTGGTCTTAAAAAGCAGCGGAACTTTTAAAATACTGATACAGTACGTAGTTCCCCTGGAAGCCTGGAATGCACCCGTACATCAGCACTTTCATAAGCATACTGTTTCGTGCAGCGTGTCTCCTGTTTCCTTGGAGCAGAGCCCACTGAGGCTCTTTTTAATACATACTTCAAAATAAAATGGTTTTTAAGGTATTCCAGCTATTTATTTTTAAATCAGCTAAGCCTTTCTTTATGTTATTTTTATAAAGGCATGTTTAAAATTGTGCTTATGCTAAAAAAAAATAATTTAAATATTTTGCAGTAGCAAGTGTACAATAGCAAAGCTATAACAAATGATTAGAAAAGATCATCTTCATAAAGTGAGGTCAGTTTGTGTTTCCTAACGTTAGCAAGTAGTCAGATGGTAATTTCTTGTACTACAAATCCTACTCTAGTATTCTTGGCAAACTAAAATTTCACTTGCCTTTTTGGCTAAGGTATCTCCCTTTGAATTTGATCTTGTGTCTGTGATTCCTACTTTTCCTTTTTAAGTCATACTACAGCAGAAGCTTCAGTTTGCAAACCTCTAAGAAGTTTTGCAACAATAAGTCTTAAAAATAACTTGTTCCTCTCATTCTGTGAAAGATAACTGTTTTTAAATATTTTATACAGTGAAAAGCCATCACTAAATCTATGCCATCCATTCATTACAAATTTTTTAAAAAACTAATACCAGATGCAAGTCGTTTACTAGTCATCAGGTTGTTTAATCACCTAAGATATTTGTTCCTGTATATCAGATGTTATATTTCTCCAAAAATGCTTTAGAAGGAAACATGTAGGATTGAGAGTCGTTTTCTCCAGCTCAATTTATTGATTTTTTTTTTCAATCAGCTAGTCACGTAACATAAAGATACAAGTAGTATATCTTACTACACACTTTAAAAACAGAATCTTGTTAGTATAAAATAACATAGTATGTGTGATCACAGCACTACCATTGATTTAAATTGCTATGAAATCAGATCAGGATACATTTAGGATTCAGACAGAGAGGGTGGTATACTGTGTATTGCTTTCCTGAGCGTATATTGACCAGAGCAGATTCTGAGTTTTGAGGCTTACCACAGTAATTTGATCACTTGTATCTGTAAATTGACTTCCATAAAAATAATCTCATTTGCCTTCCCTTTTAACATTCTAAAACTGGGAAAGTCAGTCTTAACTGTGGTTACCCTCTTACCATTACTATCAGGGCTTACTTGTAGTTTACATGAAAACAATGGGTTTAAAAGAGGGAACGGCATGGAGCTGTGACAGGGGAGGTTCAGGCTGGGTGACAGGAAAAGGTTCTTCACTGAGAGCGTGGTCAGGCACTGGAACAGGCTCCCCAGGGCAGTGGTCAGAGCACCGAGCCTGTCGGAGTTCAAGATGCGTTTGGGCAACTCTCTCAGACACATGGTCTGATTTTTGGGTGGTCCTGTGTGGAGCCATGGGTTGGACTCGATGATCCTTGTGGGTCCCTTCCAACTCATGGTATTCTATAATTCTATAATTCTGTAAGATGTTCTTTTGTATCTTTTATTCTTCAAAAATTATAAATACTCTGTGTTAGCCAAGGTTTGTCTGAAAGGGATGCTTATTTTATTAATTCAGCTTGTATAATTGGAATAACTGTTCTAACTCAAGAATACATACACACCCTTTTGATTAACTCCGAGAAAAACATTTACACAAGCAGTTAATCCACTGAACTGATACATGGATTTATCTAAAACAAAGGGCATCCTTCAGTCCCTTTTCTGTAGAGGTAAGATCAGCTTTCTCTGCAACAGCTGTAGTAAGTCATACTCTACATTCTTCCCTTAGCTTCAGGAGCACATCGTCTTTGCCCATCGCCTCTGAGCCTTCTTCTATTTTAGGGGTTTATTAATCAGACATAGAGATCAAAGCTGGTTTTTGTTGTTGTTGTTGTTATTTTTAATAATTTTTTAAATTAATTTTTAATAAACAAGTAGATCAAAGTAAATGAGGTGTGGAAAAGAAAAATGAAAGGTGGGCTAAATAAATATCAGAAGAAGGGAAATAACGTACACATACATAGAAAAGTAGAGGCAATTAGTCAGAGGCACTTGGTCCCTTTTAGGAGCTGACACAGCCTTCATACCATGTGTACACCTTGTAACACTTTATACAACCGTAGATACCAATACAGACTTGTCACAACAGTAAATAAGTAAAAGAAAAATGTATGATTGGGTTTACATATCTTCTAGTCAGGATGATCTGTTGATAGCAGACTTTTCTTAGTTTCTATTTTAGGCTTCATTCTGTCAAAGAAAAGCAGAGTTCATCCTCTCCTTTTTCCCATCTGGTGTAATGTTACGAAAGATAGTTCTTTCTAATGGTCTTTTTTAGCCTGTATTTTTATATAAGAAAGTAATGAACAATAATAAAAGCTTTTCTCTATAAGAGGAAATTCTTGTTCCTGTTTATTTCCAGCTAAACTCAAGATCAGAAATGCCATATGTTGAGATATCATGGGGACAGAAGATGGCTAGTTCACAAAAATATCTTTCCCTCTTCCTTTTCCCCCCAGTGTTCTGGTTTTAGCTGGGATAGAGTTAATTTTCTTCATAGTAGCTGGTACGGTGCTGCGTATTTCATCATTTTTGATGAAAACGCTGGTGATAACACACCAATGCTTCAGTTGCTGCAGAGCAGTGCTTACAGAGAGCCCTGCCAGCGAGGAGGCTGGGGGTGCACAAGGAGCTGGGAGGGGACAGAAGGAGGACAGCTGACTTAAACTGACCAGAGGGATGTCCCGTTACCATATGATGTTTTGCTCAGCAATAAAAGCTGAGGAAAGTAAGGAGGAAGGAGAGGTACTTGGCATTACAGTGTTTGTCTTCCCAAGTAACTGTTATGTGTGATGAGCCCTGCTTTCCTGGAAGTGGCTAAACCTCTGCCTGCCCGTGGGAAGTAGTGAATGAATTCCTTGTTTTGCTTGCATGCACAACTTTCACTTTTCCTGGTAAACTGTCTTTGTCTCAACCCATGAGTTTTCTCACTTTGACCTTTCTGATTCTCTTCCATATCCAACTGAGGGGGAGTGAGCAAGCAGCTGTGTAGCGCTGAGCTGCCTGCTGGGGTTAAACCACAACACCCAGGAAAAAATGTGAGCCCGAGAAGGGGCTGACAGAGAAAGCTACAAAAATAGCCTGAAGGACTACGAAACAACATTATCACCTTGACTACCTATAACGGAAATGTAACTGTAGAACAAGCTGGAAAACATAGGAAGGAATTCCGAGCTGTCAAAAATACTTCCAGTGGAGTACCACAGTGTTCACTGTCGTCATCTCCCCATCCTGCTGCATAGTGACATGTGTTTTGTCAGCTTATAGAAACAGATCTACATGGTAGTAAATGGTCACCAACTCTGAACCTGAGGCATGAGATACTCAGTTCGAAGTAAGCTGTGTATCTGTTATTTCTATCCAATGCATCAGTGAAAAGTATATCCTCAAGGTAAATTTATTTATGAATGTATTTTGTGAGAACTGTTCTGAAATGGCTGATGCTCAGTGTGCAACCTGTTTCTGGCTTTCCAAGTAACAAGCTTCTGATGTACTCTGGAAAGTCCCATTCAGTCTTGTTGCCAAAGAAGGAGGTGTCTCCTTTTCAAAGTCAAATGTTATTCAGTTGTATACAACAGAGTTCCATGAAGCTTTCTTATGGCACTGTTATAATTCACCCATGTAATTTAAAGACTGAAAATCTTTATTGTGTAAGTCCTAAAAATAGACTTTTCTACTTCTATGCAAAAATTTAAACTTCTAAACGTAGATCAAGAATATTAATAATTTTCTATGCCATGTGAAACAAAAGTATCGAAAAATAGTTTATGCAAATCCTGCCATGAGGAAGTTAGAGTAATGGGTCAAACTAGTTCAGGTTCTTAGAAGAAGTTTGAATTGTTGTTTAGAAATATTACATTTGATTTTTCAGTTATATTAATAGAATTAGAAGATCTATAGCAAAGAAAATCTTTATTACACATTATTCCATGTGCTGTGATTTTTCACATTTTATTCTAAACGGAATGGCTTAGGACCTCTTCACCTTCAACTGCAGTTATGCAAAATCCAACCAAGTTTTCTATTTACGTGTTACAGGTGCAAAAGTACAGTCAAATATGAAGGAAAGAAAGTTGAATGTCTCTTTCATTTTTTATTTTATGGCTTGTTTTTGTTGTTGTTGTTCATTATCCTATATGCAGTTTTATTTTGCATCTTTTTCTTCGTTATTCACACTTGTTTTTATAGGGAAATGTTCTATTTAAGATGTTACCTTTGAAGAAAAAAAGTTAAAAAAAGATTTAAAAAGTATACTGCACTCGGTGACTACGATACAGTGTCCTGATGCTTTAAAATTTTCATTTAAATGTTTGAGACTTTTTTTTCATATGTTGGTTAAAAGTTAAAAAGCAAGACATGGGAATTATTTGTCAGCTTTGACATTAGAAGGAGGTGTCCTGGGGTTCAGGGCTGCCTAGATTCATAAAGTTTTTGGAATAGTGGTGAACTGAAAATATTTTCAGATAATTAGAATCATTCTACATAGTCCAATATAAAGCTGACTAGGAGAATTGTAGAAGAATGTTATGGTACTGAAAGAGCAGTGGAAGAGCAGATCAAGTCAAATATTGCCACATACAAAGTAATGCATATTAAGGAAAAAATTGAGTCTTTAGATAGAAGTGTGAAATCATAGAATCATAGAATGGTTTGGATTGGAATGGCTCTTTAAAGATCCAACCTGCCTGCCAGGAACAGGGACGCTTTAAACTAGATCAGGCTGCCCAAAGCCCCATCCAGCCTGGATGTAAACGCTTCTAAGCATGGGGCATTCACAACCTTTTTGGGCAACCAGTCCCAGTGCCTAACCACCGCTGTGGTAAAAAATTTCTGTCTAATACCTAATCTAAATCTAACCTCTTTCAATTTGAAACCGTTACCCCTTGGCATATCACTACAGGCCTTGGTGAAAAGTCTTTCATTACATTTCCTATAAGCCCTCTTATATGTATAAGTATTTAAAGGATGTGATAAGGTTTCCCTGTAGACATCTCTTCTCTAGGCTGAACAAATCTGACTCTCTCAGCCTCTCTTCATAGGAGAGGAGCTCCAGCCCTTGGGTTATTTTGGTGGCCATCCTCTGGACTTGCAATAATAAGTCAGTGTCTTTCTTATGCTGGGGGCCCTAGAGCTGAATGCTGCACTCCAGGTGGGGTCTCACAAGGGTGGAGTAGAGGGGGAGAATCACCTCCCTTGACCTGCTGGCAACACTTCTGTTTATGCAGGACAGGATATAATTTGCTTTCTAGGCTGCAAGCATACACTGTCAGCTCATGTCCAATATTTCATCTACCAGAATCCCCAAGTCCTTCTCTGAAGGGCTGCTCTCAATCAAATCGGTGTCCAGTCTGTACCAATACTGAGGATTGTCCTGACCCAGCTGGAGTACCTTGCACTTGTCCTTGTTGTACTTCGTGAGGTTCACCTGGGCCCATTTTTTCAGCCTGTCCAGATCTCTCAGGATGGCATCCCTTCCCTCTGGTGTATCAACTACACCACTCAGCTTGCTGTCATCCGCAAGCTTGCTGAGGGCATGTTCCAGTCCATCATCTATACCGTTAATGAAGATATTGAATAATATTGGCACTGGTACAGACCCTTGATGGACACCACCTGTTACTGGTTTTCATTTGGACATTGAGCCATTTGCTATAAACCTTTGGATGTGGCCATCCAACCAATTCCTTATCCACCTTGTAGACCATCGACTAAATCCATATCTTTCCGGTTTAGAGATAAGAATATTTTGAGGCACTACGTCAAAGGCCGTGCACAAGTCCAGGTAGATGACATCTGTTACCCTTTCCTTATCCACTGATGCAGTCACTGTATTGTAGAAGGCCACCAAATTAGTTTGGCATGATTTGCCTTTTGAAATCATGTTGGCTGTCTCTAATCACCCCTTTGGCCTCCGAATGTTTCAACATGGCTTATAGCAGGGTCTGCTCCATGATCCTGCCAGGGACTGAAGTGAAGCAAACCAGTGAATAGTTCCCAGGGTCTTCCTTTGTATCCTTCTTACAAGGGTAAAAATACATATGATACTACTTTTTTTCCCAGTCACTGGGGGCTTGATCTGGCTGCCATGACTTCTCAAATATGATGGAAAGTCACTTTCCAATTACTGCTGCCACTTCGCTCAGTACCCTGGGATGTACCTCATCAAGTCCTGTGGACATGTATATGTTCAGATTCCTCAGATGGTCTCTAACCCAGTCTTCTCCTACAATGGATGGGGCTTCATTCACCCAGGCACTGTCTTGAGCTTTAGGGACCTGGGAGATTTGTGAAGATTGATGACCAGTGAAAACTGAGGCAAAAAAACTGTTGAGTACCTCAGCTTTTTCCATGTCAGTCATCAATAGATCTCCTGACTTGTCCTACAGGAGGGTTTGTTTTCTTTCATTCTCGTTTTCTGACCAACATACCTGTAGAAGCCCTTACTATTTTTCACATCCATGGCCAGGTTCAGTTTCAACTGTGCATTGGCTTTCATAATCCTCTCCCCACATGCCCAGACAGCATTCCTATATTGTTCCCAAGATGTGTGTCCCTGCTTCTAAGATGTGTGTCCCTGCTTCTACCGCCTATGAATTTCATTCTTGCTTTTNCCAGCCTGGATGTAAACGCTTCTAAGCATGGGGCATTCACAACCTTTTTGGGCAACCAGTCCCAGTGCCTAACCACCGCTGTGGTAAAAAATTTCTGTCTAATACCTAATCTAAATCTAACCTCTTTCAATTTGAAACCGTTACCCCTTGGCATATCACTACAGGCCTTGGTGAAAAGTCTTTCATTACATTTCCTATAAGCCCTCTTATATGTATAAGTATTTAAAGGATGTGATAAGGTTTCCCTGTAGACATCTCTTCTCTAGGCTGAACAAATCTGACTCTCTCAGCCTCTCTTCATAGGAGAGGAGCTCCAGCCCTTGGGTTATTTTGGTGGCCATCCTCTGGACTTGCAATAATAAGTCAGTGTCTTTCTTATGCTGGGGGCCCTAGAGCTGAATGCTGCACTCCAGGTGGGGTCTCACAAGGGTGGAGTAGAGGGGGAGAATCACCTCCCTTGACCTGCTGGCAACACTTCTGTTTATGCAGGACAGGATATAATTTGCTTTCTAGGCTGCAAGCATACACTGTCAGCTCATGTCCAATATTTCATCTACCAGAATCCCCAAGTCCTTCTCTGAAGGGCTGCTCTCAATCAAATCGGTGTCCAGTCTGTACCAATACTGAGGATTGTCCTGACCCAGCTGGAGTACCTTGCACTTGTCCTTGTTGTACTTCGTGAGGTTCACCTGGGCCCATTTTTTCAGCCTGTCCAGATCTCTCAGGATGGCATCCCTTCCCTCTGGTGTATCAACTACACCACTCAGCTTGCTGTCATCCGCAAGCTTGCTGAGGGCATGTTCCAGTCCATCATCTATACCGTTAATGAAGATATTGAATAATATTGGCACTGGTACAGACCCTTGATGGACACCACCTGTTACTGGTTTTCATTTGGACATTGAGCCATTTGCTATAAACCTTTGGATGTGGCCATCCAACCAATTCCTTATCCACCTTGTAGACCATCGACTAAATCCATATCTTTCCGGTTTAGAGATAAGAATATTTTGAGGCACTACGTCAAAGGCCGTGCACAAGTCCAGGTAGATGACATCTGTTACCCTTTCCTTATCCACTGATGCAGTCACTGTATTGTAGAAGGCCACCAAATTAGTTTGGCATGATTTGCCTTTTGAAATCATGTTGGCTGTCTCTAATCACCCCTTTGGCCTCCGAATGTTTCAACATGGCTTATAGCAGGGTCTGCTCCATGATCCTGCCAGGGACTGAAGTGAAGCAAACCAGTGAATAGTTCCCAGGGTCTTCCTTTGTATCCTTCTTACAAGGGTAAAAATACATATGATACTACTTTTTTTCCCAGTCACTGGGGGCTTGATCTGGCTGCCATGACTTCTCAAATATGATGGAAAGTCACTTTCCAATTACTGCTGCCACTTCGCTCAGTACCCTGGGATGTACCTCATCAAGTCCTGTGGACATGTATATGTTCAGATTCCTCAGATGGTCTCTAACCCAGTCTTCTCCTACAATGGATGGGGCTTCATTCACCCAGGCACTGTCTTGAGCTTTAGGGACCTGGGAGATTTGTGAAGATTGATGACCAGTGAAAACTGAGGCAAAAAAACTGTTGAGTACCTCAGCTTTTTCCATGTCAGTCATCAATAGATCTCCTGACTTGTCCTACAGGAGGGTTTGTTTTCTTTCATTCTCGTTTTCTGACCAACATACCTGTAGAAGCCCTTACTATTTTTCACATCCATGGCCAGGTTCAGTTTCAACTGTGCATTGGCTTTCATAATCCTCTCCCCACATGCCCAGACAGCATTCCTATATTGTTCCCAAGATGTGTGTCCCTGCTTCTAAGATGTGTGTCCCTGCTTCTACTGCCTATGAATTTCATTCTTGCTTTTCATTTCAGCCAGATGTTTACACAACTGTGCTGGTCTCCTGCCTTCCTTGCCTGATTCCTTGCACCTGGCTTCACCAGACTCAGCAGCCTGTTAGTGACATCACGAGTGTAAGCTCCTGGTAGGCAGCAGACTTCTCTAGAGGAGTTATCTGGACAGCACATGGGTGCTTTGTTACCACTCAGAAAAGAGATCAGAGAAAGGTAGTGGGCAGCTCTTTGAAAATGTCAGCTCACTGATCAGCTGTGTAAAATGACTAGGAAGGAGCAGGGAACCATAGCAAAACATAATGCTGGTCCTATTTAAATGTGGTCCCTCTGCCCTTTTGACTACAGCCATTTTTGTCAGAAAGAATAGAGTAAAACAAGAGAAAGTATGATATGCAGAGGGCTGTAAGGAAACAAAAAGATGTGATTGGCCTCTGCTTGCAGAAGGGCTAAATATGCTAAAACTTCTCAGTTTGTCATTGAGAAAGCTAGCAGAGATCTATGAGGGCATAGATGGCCTAGAAAAGATTAATAGAGCATTGTATTTGCACTAGAATATGCCTGATGCATTATTTATAACAAGAAGAAAAGGTACTGTTTTGCTTAGTTACACTCCAGAGCTATTTGCCATAGCATGTAATGGACCAAAACTCTGAAACAGGCTAAGATGGAACAGTCAGATTCAGAGAACAAATGCTTTGCTGACTGTTAAAGATGACAGAATGGATGCAGCCTTTAGCTTAGGAAGTCCATATAACACTCCCAGCAAAGGCTGGGAGTGGATAGTGAGGAAAGCTCACTTACTGTCTTGTTTATGTATTAGCTGTTTGAATATTTACTGTTGACCACTGTTGAGGACAACATTAGTTCAGGTAGACCTCTGGGCAATGACAGTATGTTAGTTACACATCTTAAGAAAGAGATCTGTTCCATGTGGGCTGCAGTTTAGAAGAAAACAAGTAACTTCCAGCTGTTCCACCATCCATATAATAACATATTAAACACCTATGGACTATTAATTAGATAGAATAACTAAGACCTTAGAACTGTGTAAGTTAGTATTTATTTGTGGCTGTTTGACATAAATAAGCAGTTGACATTTATATGCCCACCTCTGTTTTATTCTTTTTCCTTATTGTAAAGATTAAAGTGCAGCAGTTTGTGTAAAGGGAGAAAAGTAGGCTTAGTATTATGAAACATAAAATCACATACTTATTAGGTATTGATAAAGTTTTTCTGGAAGTGTTGCTTTTTCTACAAAGATTTACATAAATCATAAACTAACAAAATAGGTGATTAAAACTTGAGTTATGTTTGTGTAAAATGCAGCAGAAGTTAATTCATTTTTATCCTACTGTTTTTTCTAATGTCTTGCATCAGTATGTATATGTATTTGTATATATATATACATACACATATATATACACAAACACATATAGATGTAGTTACGATCACTGTCTCTCACTGTAAAAAGACAAAAATAGATTTTTCTGTTTGCATGTGAGATTCCTGTTTGTTAAGTGTGTTGGTTTGATTGCTGCCGTGTTTAAGGGCTGCTGATTCACTGATGAGTGACAAGACTTTTTTTTCCTGGAGATCCTCAGTATCTGGGACTCTGTTCAGAGCAGCTTGTGCTAATTAGACTTTTAAGTGTCAGCTCTGTGGAAAGCTTTTTTCTTCCATTTCTTAAGAAAAGCATCTGAGCTACTAAAAAAGTCATTTGTTAGAAGTAATTAAGTCCAGATAAGTGCTATTATTTATGCTCACAGACCAATTGATTTGACAACTCAAATGAGAAATGTTTATGTTTGAATCAAAAGCCAAATGTATTAGGGCATGAAGTTATGTTTCTAATGCAGTGGTTTACTGGGTTTTCACATCATTAGTAATTCTAACTGAGGTCATGCTATCTATAGAGTATTGTTGCATGGCACCTTCAGAAGGGTAGAGTTTTTCTGCGTGTTTTCTGTCCGTTACAGGCTTACCAGTATTTCATCAGTGTTTATACTACTTTTTCCAAAGCTTGGTGTAGAAACTTTAGAAGAAAACTCATATATAAATATTATTTTTATTCATAGTGTATGCTGAAGCAATAGCAATTCTATGTATGTTAGTTTAATAAAAATAGATACATCATTCATGAAGTGCATGAACAGTTTCTGTATGCTTGAAAATATATCTAATGGGCATGCAACAGTAGTTGCGTGCTTTATCATTTTACCTAGATGACAGAGTAGAATAGATGCTGGGAATCTAGTCTGTTTTGCTGTATTTCATATTGGTTAAAGTTGACAGTTTTGACTGGTGGATAGATAGCATGACAAGGAACATACTGTCCCTAGATTCCTGAGAATATGACATACTTATTCATTATAAAATGCTTTAAAATTGAAATTTTTTTTTCTTTCTTTTGTCTTTCTTTCTTTCTTTCTTTTTGTACTGTGCTATACAAATATACGCTCTTTTCAGTTCTTTCAGCTTATGTTTTCAAAGGTTGGAAATGGAACATATGCATTTGTTTTTTATGAATTTTTGATTTCGTATAGACTGGAAATTCAGGTAGACTCCAAACTTGATCAGTAATAGAAGGAATATCTGGAAGAATCCCTATCCGTCTTCCCTAAATTCAGAGGATTTGTTACATGAGCTTTGTTCTGTATTTTTATAAGTCATTATTGCCTTAAAATCTGGAGAAAAAAAAAAAAATCTAGTGGGCAGAAGATTTCTGTTCCCAAAGCAGAAGAGCTGTGAAATAGCATAGGAATGTGTACAGGTGATCTCAATGGAGTAAACTGGTGGTATGTGGATGGGTCTGCTTCTCTTTTAACAGCATCTAAAATCAGTGAGGGAAGGGATTCAGAAGGAGCACGTAGCCAATGGCAAGACAAACCAAGCTTGAATGTGTTGTGGAACCAAGGAAGTTTAGAATTAAGGATATATTGATAAGAAATTCAAATTTGATACGTAATAAATTTGTAATGAATAAGACTTTCAGAATCTTAATTTCATTGAATCACTATAAAAGCAAAAATAATAACCATTCTGTAGCCTTTTAAAATGCATCACTGCAAATGTGGATGTATTCAAGTCATGTTTGCATGTTGTATGGTCACTAAGAAAGAACAATGTCTGCATGTTTCTTAAAGTGATTATGTATTTTTTACTATGCTGTTTTCATTCCTGTGGGCAATGCCAACAGTAGCCTTTTATTATAGGTAGTGGATTTATGTTATGGACAGCAAACCATGAATGAGTATGTGAAGCTGATGAATTTTTTGGATACAGTAGTTGGTAATGTGTTTTATGTAACATCTCTGTGAGCTGAACAACAGCTTTTCAAAAGAGAAGTGGAAAATGTGTGTGTACTTTGAAAGAACAAATAGTTTTGATGATGTGATGAGGATGTTCATTAAGAACGCAGGAAATTAAAAAATATATATATCATATCACACTGTAGTATGAAATGTAAACCATCTCCATTGGTAGCAGTAGTGGTAGTAGAAATAAACCACTGCTATGGCTTTGACAAAAGTTCCACTTTTCTGAAGCAGCGTGTATTTCATTTAGAAATTTACATGTTTCATAAGAAAATACAGTCACATGGTTCTCCTAGGGCACAATTGTAAAGCTTTGTTTTCTTAATAGATATTGCATATATTTTCTTCTGAATTAAGTTGAGAAATAATTACCTACAATGAGGTAATTTAATATGTTATATGTGACATGTATCCATGCAATACTTTTTTGTTTCAGAGCACAGCTTTCTTTATGGGTAGATAACAGAATCCTTCCTTAAAATGTCAGTGAGATGGTGTTACTGCTTTTCAGCCAACACTTTTTAGATACTGAATGTTTTAATCTGAAGCTATGCTTTAAGCCTCTGGAGTTCATTGGGGATACCTTAATCATAACAAGGGAGCAATTATTCATTTTTTTTCTTGTGGATTTAACCTTGGAGCAGTTCCAACTGTGTTAATAAACCACACGAAGCTATAGTGAACATACATATATTTAAAGAAGAAATTCCTTCTCTTACCTAGTGCTGAGACAACTAAGCAAGAGCAGCTGCTTACTGAAGTCAGTTTCTTTTTCTCTACACATGAAGTTAATAATCAAGGACAAGACATGAAACTAGTTCACAGCTAGTAGTTGTCTGATTTACATCCAGTAGCTGCTGTTTGATGTGGCTTTCACATATAAGGTTGAAGTTGCTTAGTAAGGGCAAAGTCATAAAACATATATTGCATTTGATATTTTTGGACATTTCTAGAATCCAAAATCTAATTTAATCTAAATGAAATGCATGTCTTTTGTTTCATGTGTTACACTTTAACAGATCAAGTGTAATCAATTCCCTTCAAAGACTGCATGTATACGAACAGTTTTGGTCGTATATATTGGGTATCATTGAACGTGCGTACTAGGGCTTACTGCTGCTTCTGCAAAATAGGTATGAAGCTTGCAATGTACATAGTTATTTGGGCAGGGAGGATAGTAGATAGCAACTGAGAGTACTCATGTTGTTGTATGGAGAGATATTGGTAATATACTTGAACCTGCCCTTTTACAGGCCAAAAAAGGCTGGGAACTTCTTTTCCCTATAAGAAATTAGAGAGCATCGAGACAGTTTTTGATTACTATTCAACATCAACAGAAAGAGGGAGATTTGGGAATTCTCTTTCCATGCATTCCAGCAAATACGTTTTATCCAACTGAGGATAGCCATCATCCGTAAGAAATGTATTTCCCAATAGGATGCATCGTAGTAACAGGAATGGCCACAACTCTTCAAAATGCAGCACTAGTTTTGTCTATGGTGAGAGTAATTTTTCTGTTTTGTTTTAGCACTTTGTAAGGTCATTTGTGTTGGCTGAAGTCAGAGCCCTGCCATATGCTTCTTCTAGTGTTGTTATCCGCTCTACTTAGAGCTGCAACATTAAAAGCAGCTCTTTGTTTAATGAGCAATTTGCTCATTAAAACTTGACAGAAAATTGACATAATTGTAGAACTACGAGGCACAATATGGTCTTGGAATGATTTCATTTCAGCTACTGGAGCATAACATTCAAAATAATATATTACAATTCAGAGCACTTCTTCTCTTATTTTCAACAGAGAAAATATAAATGATATCTACGCTTAGCATGAGGTGTCATTGGAAGAAATTTTTTTTTTTTGCTTTGAACATGTTTTGCCTTTTTTTGCAGCCCAGATTTCTTCTACCCTTACTTCACTTTTTTTCCTTTCTTTGGAAAGAAATAGTAAAAGCTGAAATTTTCTGCTGCATTCAATCTAATTTGTGATTGCTTTGTTCAATGCTGAACAACATTTTTTGTCACTTGAGCTCTATGTCAAAAAACTTTCAACCAGCTCTATTCAGAACACCACCGCCAGGTTTATGTTGGAGTTACTACTTGAATTTCACGTTGTGGATGAGTGTTTACAGACTGACAAATAGCTGGATTGTAAGAAGAATGACTTTTATCTTGTTAACTTAGAATGCTAATTATGACTAAATTTCAAACACTGTCAAACATTTCAAACTTGACCTTTATATGCAAACATCCAGCAAACATGTTGATCCAGAGGGCACCATTCCATTGAAAGGATGTTCCTGAGAAATAGGCCAGACACTTGAAACAGGGTTTTGATTGCTTACTCCGAAATTTCAAACAAGGAATGACGACAATGGGTCCCTACTAAATGTATTTATGTCCTGAAAAAATGGCCATTACACAAAGTAAGCTGCTTGTTGCTCAAGCTTTTGAAAGTATAGACTTTCTACTTTTTAGGAATAGAACAGGAATTCAAAAGCCTACCTTTTAGGCTTCTAATTTTTGAAAACTTAGGTATTAGATAGTAGAGGTATTACAGCCTCTGCAATAAATAAATAAATAAAGTGCAGCCTACTAAGAATTTTACTAGTTCTGTGACATCTGATTCTTTCACACAGTTTTAAATGAACATGCTGAACTATATCGGTAGTATAACAGTGATAATTTAGGTGTGGTGGTCTATGTTTTGCATTCTGTGCTTCTTAGTCTGTCAGAGAAAATACCAGTTTGTATGTGTCCTATTATTGCACACATCTGTTTTCATTTACAGAAGTATCAATATCCATATTTGTGTTCTATCACATCAATTAAGGTACCTAGAAATGTGTGTAAAGAATACATTTTCTGCACATCACAGTCTGTGTAATCAGGTAATATTACTAGCAGCTAATACTGCCATAGCGTACGCTTTCTTTTATACTTTTTACCCACTTTAGTGCAAAAATCAGTTGTAACTTGAATAGGTAAATGTTTGCCAGGTACCTGCTTATATATTTGGATTGTTTTGACCACAATAAGGTTTCAGACCTGTTTGCAGTCAGTAAAGCCATAATACATATATTTAGTAATAACAAAAATAATTGAATGTGGTGGTTATGTTTCCTAGGTATAGCATATCTGAGTGGAATGTGCAGTGAAAAACGAAAATGTATTATTGCAGAGGACAATGGTCTGAATCTCGCCTTCACCATTGCCCATGAGATGGGTCACAAGTAAGTACATGGACAGCAAACCCAATATTTTTTTGCAAGTTATGTCACTATGATTTACTTTCAAATTGATTGTGTACTTCAGTTTTTCCTTTTTTTTTTTTTTCCCTATTAGGAAAGCTTTTAATTTTGATGAAAACTTTGAAATACAGTGTTTTTGTTAATAATAGTGGCATGCATTGATATAAATAATTTAGGATTCAATAAGAAAATGTATGTGAATTAAAATGTTTACAATTTTGAGTAATACAGGAAACTTTATAGCTTCACAATAATTAAGTTAGCTGGAAGGACTGACGTAGTCAAGAGGAAAAGCAGGTGCCCCAAGATATTTTTTTTCTTTTGGGACTGTGGTATTGTGTATTGGATCCATCTCTGTCTGTTGTTGCCAACAAGCATTTTAATGAGATCATGAGTTGGAAGAGCCCTTATTGAATTTGGCATTCTCAGGATAGATCCCATTAAAGCATATAATGGTCATTGGTCATTGCAATGTTAATATTGTTCCTCCCACCACCTTAATAGAAAAGGATGACAAAGTGAAGGTGAGAATAGCTATCCCTTGCAATTGGAATGGGTGTTTTTACTCTTACATGAAAAATACTTTGAAACAAAAGTGAGAAATTCTCGTGTTGCCATAATCAAATTAGTTAATGAAAGTTGTATTTGATTCTTGGCTTAAGTACTTGCTAAAGAAAAGTAAGCATGAGAGTTTTTATTAAAAAAAAAAAAATTGTANAATGGAGAGGAATGTTTTGTTAAATCCTTTGAAGCTCAGACCCTGTGATAGTTGAGGTCAGGTACCTTAGGAAAAACACTTCAAATTAAAACTGATTTTGTTTAAATTTGGTCAAAGCTGCCTGAGGATAGATGTCATAACATCTAATGTTGAAAAATGCAATTGATTAGAAAAGAGTTGGAACTGAAGAATATTTCTGTTCAGAATCTCTACTGGATGCAAACTAAGCAAATTCAAAGCAATTATATAACTAGGCGCAAAAGGAAAATTCTTTTTTTTTTTTTTTTTTTTTGGGTTTTCATAACTGCAGAAAACAACTCCAGGTTAATAGAAGCCAGCATGAGTGATAGTTATGATAAAGGAGAGACTTGAAAAGAAAGATTTGTTTGTGTTTTGTAGCCGCATGCTGACCTCTTTCTTTTTTTTTACTGTAGTGTTTGCTAATATTAGAAGAGAGGGGTAGAGGAAGACTCATTTCCTGTGCACTTGTTCTTTTGACAGTAAACTAAGGATAAGAGGACAGAAACAATGACTGAATATGATCTACAGATAAATTCACTGATGGAGTAAATTAGAATTTTTTTTGAGACAGGTATGATAATGCCAGATAATTTAGAGAAAAATAAGTACTGCTTTATGCCCTGCACAACAAAAATACCTTTAGAGAACAAAAAGTTTAGCAAAGGAGTTACTGGACTTGGAAAAAGAGGCCTCTTATGAACAAAAAACATAACACCTTATGCTTCCTGAGAAGTGGTGACGTGCAAAATCCTACATGTGGAAAGCAGGAATAACACTTGTGAAGTTATGGGAGATGTGTTTGTTCTGCACTAGCAAATTTGAGAATGTGGGATAAAACAGCAGACAAGTCAGACCTATCAAGCAGACATAGATTCCCACTGTTGCTCTTTCGAGTAGTGCTAGCATTCCAAGGCTGCTGCACGAGCCATGCTCTGATTCTTTTTGCATTTGGTCCTCAACTTGAAATACTTTTTTTTTTGCTTTGCATTTCTGTGGAGCTGAGGAAGAGAAAGGATGTAGCATGATCTTCCTATAGGGATGTAAAAACTAAATTGCTGATTTGTGAATCCAGTGGAAAATATTAAAGGCTACACTATTAATTTATGCCCATAAATTAACGTGTTCCAAGTGGACTTTGAAAGTTGTTCTAAATAGCTGAAAGAGGTACTCGAGGCATTTCTTAAAATCAGTTTTGTACACACCACCATTCTTTTTCTGGTAGGCTCTTTGAGAAAAGAGTAATACAGTAGTCTTTAAAATTTGGGATATCCTACCAGGTATTTTGTAGTTCCAAACAACAAGCCTGTGGAATTCTGCAATCACCTACTTAATAACTCATGAGCAAACAAGATACATTTTTTGTGATATTAAACAATCATATGAAATGCAACGGAAATTAAAAGAGTTTTAAATGTGAGATTAGGAAATGCTAATGGAGCATCAGTAACTCTGTTTTTTCTGATCGCATTCCAAAATGTGATAACAGAACTCAATAAAAACAATGTGAATAATAAAAGCTAATTCTAAAGTCAGCATTGTCCACCAGTCTTAGTGAATGAGTTACTAATGTGGAGTGGGGAATCTCATTAAAGTAACTGAGAAAAATACTATCTTGATATTTATAGGGTTAAATTACAATTTTACAATTAAATTTATGTTTAAAAAAGAGCAAGATTAGCACATGGAAAGCAAAGGCAATAAATTAGGCTTGATAGAAATCCTTCATCTATCTTGAAAATCGTCTGATCATAAATATAATGAGAAACTTCAGGAGCTGTAGTGGTCAATTTGACTGACAAAACTGTGCACAGTAGCATTCATATCAGTAAGGGTCACTAAACTAAGGCATTTGACATGTGGCATTTTGTCTCAGATATTGAGACAAGGTATTTGTTTATTATTTATTTGGTCTCTTCTTACAGTTCAGCTGTGAGAGAAAGTGAAGCCTTTCTTGGTGCCTGGGTTGATATGCGTACAGTCCACCCACTGCTTACATTTTAATGGCTTCTCTATTTCAGGAAAGAAGCATAGAGAGATTTGATGGGCTAGTGGCACTGTTTTTCTCTTTCCAGAATATGTATCTGTGGGGTATACCAAGAATTTTTGAACCTCCTACTTGTTAATCCAGCACTTTCAGAAAGTTTAACTTCACCAGGATAGAGTTTGGCAGATTCTTCTGGAAAAATATGGAAGAATAAAATGCTACGTTTGCTTAGTCAGGAACAGCAGCCTTTCTTACGAATAGTGAGAGATGCTCTCCCCTTCTGTGTGCCTTCCTCTTTTCAGGAACAGAGCAAAAAGGCAGGGTTTGTAGTTCCTGCTAACTCATGATAAGCATAGCTGTTGTGGTTTAAGCCGGCAGGCAGCTAAACACCACACAGCTGTTTGCACATTTCCCCCAGGAGGGATGGGGAAAGAATTAAAAAAGGTAAAAGTGCAAGAGCTTGTGTGTTGAGGTAAGGACAGTTTAATAAGAAAGAAAAACCACCACCACCACCAACAACAACAAAACAAGTGATGCACAACGCAATTGCTTACCACTCACCGACCGATCCCCAGCTACTCCCTGAGCAATGTCAGCTCCCCTGGCCCGGTTTTACTGCTCAGCACGATGTCACATTACAAAATATCCCTTTGGTCACTTGGCGTCAGCTGTCCTGGTTGTGTCCCCTCCCAGCTTCTTGTACATCCCAGCCTCCTCACTGTCTGCTTTGCAACAACAAAAATGTTGGTGTGTTATCAACATTATTTCCACCCTAAATCCAAAACACAGCACCGTACCAGCTACTATGAAGAAAATTAACTCTGTTCCCTCCCGAAGGGAATGGAGGCTCCCATCTTCAGACCAGACTCTCTTCACAGAGAAGTTTGCTGCCTCCACAGTGCTCAGATCAGGGATATTTCCAGTAAGCTTTTGAGCATAATACACCCTTCAGACTATTACCCACTCCTCCTCTTTCAAATGGGTGCCAAAAATATAACAACAGGAAGACTGAGGTCTATCAAAAGAGATTTCAGGGCCCTGGGGAGACAACTAAAGGACTCTGGAGCACAGATAGTGTTTTCCTCAATACTCCCAGTAAAGGGGAGAGACAGGAAAAGAAACAGCCAAGTCCAGGTCATCAAAACCTGGTTCCAAGACTGGTGCCTCTGCCAGAATTTTGAGTCTTATAACCATGGAAGAGCCTTTGAGATGAGAGGTCTGCTGGGGCCTGACAGGACCCATCTGTCTCAATGGGAGGAATGTTTCTTGGCCTGTAACCTGGTGAGACTGATTGGGAGGGCTTTAACGTAGGATCACTTGGGGATGGGGATATCATTAGGAACACTAAGGTTAAAGCAAAGGATGGTGCAGCAGTCTCTGAGGGTGGCAAGGTTAATGGGAGCATCTATGCTACTCCAGAGAGTTCTGTGGATTCAGGAGCACATCTGAAGTGCCTGTAAACCAACACATGCAGTATGAAGAACAAACAGGACAAACTGGAAGCTTTGATCCTTTCCCAGAGCCATGATATCATTGGTATTAGTGAGAGTTGGTGGAATGAGTCCCATGGCTGGACTTCTGGGGTGGAGGGTTATTGGCTCTTCAGGAGGGTTAAGTAGGGCAGGTGAGGTAGAGGTGTTGCAGTGTAAGGGAGAGATTAGACTGTATATCCCTTGCCGTTAGGGATGACATGGTAGAGAGCCTCTGGGTGAGGATTAAGGGGATGCATAGCAGAGCAGATGTTACCATGGGTGTCTCCGAACGACCACCTACCTGGGATGATGGC
>VXAL01001869.1:0-24776 GCA_013399475.1 Chauna torquata
TCTACTCTGGTCTTGTGAGACCCTAACTGGAGTACCGCATTCAGTTCTGGGTCCCCAGCATACAAAAGACGTGGACCTGTTAGAGCAGGTTCAGAGGAGAGCCACAATAATAATCAGAGGGCTGATTATGAAGACAGGCTGAGAGAGTTGGGGTTGTTTAGCAGGGGGGGCTCCAGGCAGACCTTATAGCATCCTTCTAGTACCTAAAGGGGGCCTACAAGAAACATAGAGAGGGACTCTTTATCAGGTAGTGCAGTGACAAGGGGTAATGGCTTTAAACTAAGAGAAGGTAGGTTTACATTAGCTATTAGGAAGAAATTCTTTACTCAGAGGGTGGTGAGGCACTGGAACAGGTTACCCAGAGAAGTTGTNCTCTCCCTGGAAGCATTCAAGGTCAGGTTGGATGGGGCTTTGAGCAACCTAGTGTAGTGGAAAGTAGATGATCTTTAAGGTCCCTTCCAACTCAAACCATTCTATGAGTCTATAATTCTATGAATGGCACCCCGGATAATCTTCTCTATAACTTTTCCAGTTAAGCTGGAGTAGTTGGTTAAACTAACATGTCTGTAGTTTTCTGGGTCTTGCCTTGTGACTTTCTTGTAGATCAGTATAACATAGGCTAGCTGCCAGTCAGCAAGGACCTCCCCAGACTCCCAAGACCGTTGGTAAATTGTTGAGAGGAATTCAGCTATATCAGCAGCTAATTCCTTCAGTACTCTGAGCTGAATCCTGTCAGGTCCCATGGACATACAAATGTTCAGCTGACACAACTGATCTCTCATAATTTCAGTGGCCACAAATAGAATGTCACTGTTCCCCCAGTTGCAGTCCTCCAGCTCAGAGGACTGGGAAGCCCAAGATCTGTCGTTAAGATTAAAAAAAAAATAATAAAAACACGATCCCATCTTCCCTTCTATTTTTTCTTATACTAAATGCCTTTGTAAGCCCTGTAGTACCTTGGGTTCTCCTTGTCACTGTGCCTTTTGGTATACATTATATTAAGAACTAGGATGCAATGTAAATTACCTACAACCTTTAGTGACAGGTACCTTGCAGGTGAGAGTTTCAGCAGCACAGACAATGAGAAAAGAGAGAAACCTTTGCTGTCTTTTCAAAATTATTCAATACCAGGAGGAGGAATTGAAAAGAAACCCAACTGTCTGCCTGTAGTCTCTTATGAATGACATTGGAGATGACATGAATGAGAATAGTAGTGGGGAGAAATATGTGACTGCGACTACCATGTGACCTTAACTTCAGATGAATGACAGTTAGTAGGTATGATAAAACTCCTTTTTTTCCCTCTTCCTCTTCCTCTTCCTTTCCCTCTATTGCTTTTTCCTTCTTTTTCCTTTTCCTTTTTTTTTTTTTCCTTGTTTGTTTACTTTTTGATAAGGGGAGGAATTATTTGGAATGGAAGAAGCACAAAATCTGTTTGATCCGATAGACTTAGGGACTAATATTAACTGTAAGTATTCCCATAGACTATCTTTCTGACCATTAACATATTTTAATATTTTAGGACAAAGGAAAAATTATATTGTTGAAAAATTCTTAATACTCAGTTTCTTGGGTAGGAATCAGCTGAACTGCTAAGTGTACAGAAATTCTGTATTTGTTCATAAGATTAAGGAAAAGTATAGTGGTCTAATGTCACGTTCAATCTCAGTGAAATCTGTGGTCTACTTTTAATATTTAGAAATTATTTTTCTATTCTGACAAGCATATAGAAAGCATGTATTGTTGTAAATCCATTACTATTATATTAACATTCCATTTTGATTTCTTCTTTAGCACTCAGGGTATCAAAAAAGAGAAGGTGCTTCCATAATAATAACTTTTAAGGGAACCCTGGCAGCTTCTGAAATGGCCTTTTCTGTTTCTGGACAGATTCCCCAGTAAACTGATGACAATAGGCACTAACTTGTTCTCTATTTTTGTAACTTAAAAATGGAAACATATTTTCATTTTCCCACTCCTCTAGATATTAATTCTTTTGTCCAATAACACCTATGATGCTGAATTTCCTTTTTTTTCTTTTTTTTTTTTCCTCATGAGACCAATAGGGTGTTTGGTTTCCTCTGTTTATGCTGTTAAATGTTTATCATTTGCTTTTACTGACATAGGTTTGAGATCCATCCCATCACTCTTAACCTAAAAGAGTTTACAGAAAGAAGGTTTACAAAGACTTAGGGAATATATTCAGTGATAACAAATGATGTCCATGTGTAAGTGAAGGAAAAGTAGGTGAGTGAACTACTAAAGCAGACACCATTGAAAAATGGTTATGTTTGCCCCTTTCAGTGCAAACAAGCTTCCAGACTGTGTGTAAAAGATAAAATCATCAACTAAGATTTAAATCTGAAGAAATATTTTAGCTCATTATCTTTTCCTGGGAATCAGTTGCTTTCTTTTGTTTTGCATTTTGGCTTCTGTTTTCAAAATCTGTAAGGTAAAGAAAAACAAAAGATAGAAAATATTTAAATACGCTAAAAAAAAAATAAATCTCATTAGACTTTTTAAATAAACTCCACACAATCTTTAAGGTTATGAGCTAAAATTCAATGACAAGTTTCCTGAAGCAGTCACTGGCTGAGTCTACTAGATTGTGCTAATTAAATCACATTAGGCATACTGTTACTGCTATTAATAAGTGTGTTGAGCAATTTCTTTTGACAGGTTGCACCCACGGCAAAGAAATGCCAGTGGAAGCTAAAAGATCAAGAAGAGAAAATGTTTTTCCATTAGAACATTCTACAACTGTTAATGGCAGTGTGATACAACACTCAGAATGTGTGTGCTATGAATATAAATCATATTTTTGAAAGTATATATTGTATCACTAAAATATCCTGTCATATAAATATATTAGAATTTATTTAAAGGAAAAAAAAAAAAAAGATAGTTTGTAAAGGCTAATTTATTACAAAGTCTGTAAGACTTGTATTACTGTTCTTGGAGAAAACTAGACCCAAAAGGGTAGAAAATATTCTTAATAAACAGCAATAAGAAAGGGGGAAAAAAAAAAAAAGGAAAAAACAAAAACAACAACAACAAAAAACAGAAAAAACAATAGCAATAATAAAAGGAATTAAACTTTAAGGATTAAGGGTGGGATTAATTAAATCCAAGATTCAGAAACCTAAATTAAAAAGCTATTTCTAAACTCCTGTTGCAGCAGATTAAGACACAGAGATAGATTCAATTAAACAGAAGGAGATACCTCTTGCCACCCCATAACAATTTAAATCATTGAATCACTGAATCATCGAACTATCGAATTAAAGAATCATAGAATGATTTAGGTTGGAAGGGACCTTCAAAGATCATCTAGTTCAACACCCTGACATGGGCAGGGGTATCTGTACTAGAGCAGGCTGCCCAAAGTCACATCCAACCTGACCTTGAACCCTTCCAGGGAGGGGGGTATCCACAACTTTTGCAGCAAAGTGCTCCAGGGCCTCAGCATCCCCATAGTAAACAAGTAGGTCCTTATATCTGATCTAAATCTACTCTCTTTCAGTTTAAAACCATTACATCTTGTCCTATCACTATATGCCCTTGTACAATGTCTCTCTTCAGCTTCCTTTTAAGCCTCCTTTAAGTATTGAGAGGCTGCAATAAGGTCTCCCTGGAGTCTTCTCTTCTCCAGGCTAAACAAACCCATCTCTCTCAGTCTTTCTTTGCAGGAGAGACGCTCCAGCACTCTGATAATTTTTGAGGCCCTCTTCTGGACCTGCTCTAGCAGGTCCATGTCCTTCCTTTGCTGGGGGCTCTAAAGCTGAATGCAGTACTCCAGGTGGGGTCTCATGAGAGTGGAGTAGAGGGGAAGAATCACCTCTCTCAACCTTCTGGGCACACTTCTTTAGATGCAGCCCAGGATACAGCTGGCTTTCCACGCTGCAAGCATGCACTGCTCACTCATGTTGAGTTTTCATCCACCACTACTCCCAGGTCTTTCTCTGCAGGACTGCTCCCAATCCATTCATCCTCCAGTCCGTAATGTTACCAAGGATTGGTCTGACCGAGCTGCAGCACCTTGCACTTGATCTTGTTGAAATTCGTGATGTTCATGTGGGCCCACTTCTCAAGCCTGTCCAGGTCCCTCTGGATGGCATCCCTTCCTTCTATCATATCAACTGCACCACTTCGCTTGGTGTCATCTGCAAACTTGCTGAAGGTGCACTCAATCCCACTGTCTATGTCACTAATAAAGGTATTGAACAGCACCAGTCCCAATACAGACCCCTGAGGGATACCACTTGTCACTGATCTCCACCTGGACCAAGAGCCATTGACCACAACTCTCTGGGTGCAGCCATCCAGCCAATTCCTTATCCAGTGAATAGTCCATCCATCAAATCCATCTCTCTCCAATTTAGAGACAAGGATGTTATGTGGGACTGTGTCAAAGGCCCAGAAGTCCAGGTAGATGACATTGGTTGCTTTTCCCTCATCCACTGACATAGTCACTCTGTCATAGAAGGCCACTAGGTTGGTCAGGCACAATTTACCCTTGGTGAAGCCATGCTGGCTGTCTCAAATCACCTCTGTCTTCCATATGCCTTAACTTATAGCTTCAGGGAGGATCTGCTCCATGATATTCCCAGGCATGGAGGTGAGGCTTGCCAGTCTGTAGTTCCCAGGCTCTTCCTTTCTACCCTTTTTTAAAAATGGGTGTGATGTTTCCCTTTTTCCAGTCACTGGGGACTTCACCTGATTGCCATGACTTTTCAAATATGGTGGAGAGTGGTTTGACAGCTACATCAGCCAGTTCCCTCAGGACCCTAGCATGTATTTCATCGGGCACCATAGACTGATGTAGGTTCAGGTTCATCAGGTGGTCTTGAACCCGATCTTCACTCACAGTGGAAGAGACTTCTCTCCCTTAGTCCCTCCTTTGAGGTTCAGGGACTTGGGAGACTTGGGAGACGTGGGAAGTGTGATTGCCAGTGAAGACTGAGGCAAAGAACTTGTTGAGTACCTCAACCTTCCCCATGTCTGTTGTCACCAGTCCTCCCATCTTGTTTATCAGAGGGGATACACTCTCTTCAGTCTTCCTCTTCTGGCTAAGGTACCTGTAGAATCCCTTATTATTCTTTGCCTGGTTCATCTCCAATTGTGCCTTGGCTTTCCCGTTCCCATGCTTATGTGCCTGGGTGGCGTCCCTGTACTCTTCCCAGGCCACATGTTCCTCCTTCCGCTGCCTATATATTTCCTTCATCTGCATCTGCAAATCATTTGCATGGGGCTGCCAGCTATTCCACTAGACTGCAGAGAGATCTTTGTCTTGTATGGTTGGAACTGGAGACCAGGTTAGATACCCCAGGATATTTCAGATACCAGAAGCCTATGTGTGAGCAACTTAAGTTCTTATCTTTAATTAAAACAGTCAGAGTAAGTCAGTTTATCAGCCAATACAGGTTTAATTTAGTCATCTGCAAGACAGGTACCAAGTGCCATTTGATACTTTCTTTGTGTCATGAGAATTTACGGTGAGGTTGCCACAAGAACATCACTGAGGGACATAAAATTAATTTACTAAGTGGAATGTGTACTGTGGGTGGAGAACAATTTCAGTTCTATGGCATAAACATAAACATAGACACACACATACATCTTGTGCAGAACTTATGCACACCACCTAATGTCAGGTTCAGATGTGACTTGTACCATAGGCTCAGGCCTTGGTGAACAGGACTTTCACTCATGGTGATCAAGACACGAGTCCGCAGTTGTAGCTCAATGTGAAGAATATAATCTGGGAGCAGACTTCGTTCAACTTCCAAGGTATTTTATTTATAAAATAAGGAAAATCCAGGGACTGTGAAAAACATACTCATAAGTAGTCCTGTTTAGAAAGCATATCTCCCATTTTCTTGAATTCAGCAGGAAAACAAACAACTAAACAAACAAACAAACAAACAAAAACCAACAAAAAAAACCTGTTAAAATAGAGTTAAACCTTAACTAACAATAACTGCTATAATTTGCATCCATGAAACTTACTGTATTGAAAATATAGCAACCTGTATACATTTTTTTAATAAAACAGTAAGACTTAAATGATCTAATTTGATATTTTAGATACAGCAGTAGTACACTTTGACGTATAAACAGGATATTAACTTTTTTTTTTCCTAAGTGTCATCTCAATTTTGCCATATTTGTTTATTATGTTTATAACAGATTGTATAGAAAGATACAGATTGTCATTCTGGCTTTCTGAGATTTTGACCTCATAGATCAAAATAAAGTTAAAGAATGTGGGAATATCCAATATGATATTGTTCAGAACTGAACCTCATTCAACCACACTTTCCACTTGCCATCTGTTCATCTCTGAGAAATACACTGTGCTTCTTACTTATCAAATGGTTTGTGGAACAGCTATTACAGGAGGCAAAGAAGTCTGCTCTGTTAGCATATTACTGCCTGTACCCTTGACATACTTAGTATGCTCCATAAAGGGATTAACATTACCCAAACATAGGGATGGGGTTCATTTCCAAAAAGTACATGCTCTCTACCTGTTTCTTTCTACATGTAAGCAAGTTGTGTAAATGTAAGTCTCTTGAGATGCACTGGTCTACTAAGATTTCTATCTGAAGTTGCAGGTATGGCACAAGACATATGGGATACCCTTGACTTTGTAGAGCGGAAATTGGATATCAGGTGGGTCATTAAAATCACATCTAAACTGTGTCATACTCTAAGGTGTCAAAGTCACCATTATGGCTGGTAGAGATCCAGGTAGCTATTCAGTTCCATAAATACACAGCCATTTGAAATTTCTGATCCTCAAACCTACCCACCTGCTGCTGATTCTGAAGGGCACGAGTCTTTGTAAGTCTTCTGTTATAACNTCAGGACCCTAGCATGTATTTCATCGGGCACCATAGACTGATGTAGGTTCAGGTTCATCAGGTGGTCTTGAACCCGATCTTCACTCACAGTGGAAGAGACTTCTCTCCCTTAGTCCCTCCTTTGAGGTTCAGGGACTTGGGAGACTTGGGAGACGTGGGAAGTGTGATTGCCAGTGAAGACTGAGGCAAAGAACTTGTTGAGTACCTCAACCTTCCGCATGTCTGTTGTCACCAGTCCTCCCATCTTGTTTATCAGAGGGGATACACTCTCTTCAGTCTTCCTCTTCTGGCTAAGGTACCTGTAGAATCCCTTATTATTCTTTGCCTGGTTCATCTCCAATTGTGCCTTGGCTTTCCCGTTCCCATGCTTATGTGCCTGGGTGGCGTCCCTGTACTCTTCCCAGGCCACATGTTCCTCCTTCCGCTGCCTATATATTTCCTTCATCTGCATCTGCAAATCATTTGCATGGGGCTGCCAGCTATTCCACTAGACTGCAGAGAGATCTTTGTCTTGTATGGTTGGAACTGGAGACCAGGTTAGATACCCCAGGATATTTCAGATACCAGAAGCCTATGTGTGAGCAACTTAAGTTCTTATCTTTAATTAAAACAGTCAGAGTAAGTCAGTTTATCAGCCAATACAGGTTTAATTTAGTCATCTGCAAGACAGGTACCAAGTGCCATTTGATACTTTCTTTGTGTCATGAGAATTTACGGTGAGGTTGCCACAAGAACATCACTGAGGGACATAAAATTAATTTACTAAGTGGAATGTGTACTGTGGGTGGAGAACAATTTCAGTTCTATGGCATAAACATAAACATAGACACACACATACATCTTGTGCAGAACTTATGCACACCACCTAATGTCAGGTTCAGATGTGACTTGTACCATAGGCTCAGGCCTTGGTGAACAGGACTTTCACTCATGGTGATCAAGACACGAGTCCGCAGTTGTAGCTCAATGTGAAGAATATAATCTGGGAGCAGACTTCGTTCAACTTCCAAGGTATTTTATTTATAAAATAAGGAAAATCCAGGGACTGTGAAAAACATACTCATAAGTAGTCCTGTTTAGAAAGCATATCTCCCATTTTCTTGAATTCAGCAGGAAAACAAACAACTAAACAAACAAACAAACAAACAAAAACCAACAAAAAAAACCTGTTAAAATAGAGTTAAACCTTAACTAACAATAACTGCTATAATTTGCATCCATGAAACTTACTGTATTGAAAATATAGCAACCTGTATACATTTTTTTAATAAAACAGTAAGACTTAAATGATCTAATTTGATATTTTAGATACAGCAGTAGTACACTTTGACGTATAAACAGGATATTAACTTTTTTTTTTCCTAAGTGTCATCTCAATTTTGCCATATTTGTTTATTATGTTTATAACAGATTGTATAGAAAGATACAGATTGTCATTCTGGCTTTCTGAGCTTTTGACCTCATAGATCAAAATAAAGTTAAAGAATGTGGGAATATCCAATATGATATTGTTCAGAACTGAATCTCATTCAACCACACTTTCCACTTGCCATCTGTTCATCTCTGAGAAATACACTGTGCTTCTTACTTATCAAATGGTTTGTGGAACAGCTATTACAGGAGGCAAAGAAGTCTGCTCTGTTAGCATATTACTGCCTGTACCCTTGACATACTTAGTATGCTCCATAAAGGGATTAACATTACCCAAACATAGGGATGGGGTTCATTTCCAAAAAGTACATGCTCTCTACCTGTTTCTTTCTACATGTAAGCAAGTTGTGTAAATGTAAGTCTCTTGAGATGCACTGGTCTACTAAGATTTCTATCTGAAGTTGCAGGTATGGCACAAGACATATGGGATACCCTTGACTTTGTAGAGCGGAAATTGGATATCAGGTGGGTCATTAAAATCACATCTAAACTGTGTCATACTCTAAGGTGTCAAAGTCACCATTATGGCTGGTAGAGATCCAGGTAGCTATTCAGTTCCATAAATACACAGCCATTTGAAATTTCTGATCCTCAAACCTACCCACCTGCTGCTGATTCTGAAGGGCACGAGTCTTTGTAAGTCTTCTGTTATAACTGTAAGCCTGATGCAGATTTCTCATATAACTTAACGAGTTTCAAATTACACTAGACACCTACTTTTGGCAAATGAGTTGAGCTCATAGTCAGTACAGCCAATGGAGAGTTACTCAGTTGGTTTAAAGTAATTGTTTATTTTAGGGTAAGGTGAGTCAATTGACTGTATGGATTAGTCCATCTCCATGGGAGTTTGTACAGCTAACTCACATGTAACCCCTTACATGCTGTACACCAAGAGTCTATACAGTTCTCTATACATGGGTTCTTGATGTGTTCTAGGATATGCCTTTTACATTCAGTTGTGGCTCCAGCAAGGTGTTCATCACAGAACACAAGTCATATCTTTCATCCCTGTGCTGGTGCTGTAGAAACCTGAGATTATTTGAGATGGCATTGTATGCTTAAATCCTTATGACTGAAAAAATTTCCTTAAGCCAGTGAAAGCTAGCTCCCATGCAGTCTGTCTGCTACTTGTGCATCTCAAGCTTTTCTTGTATGAGGAGTCCATTTTTACAATTGAAAAGTCTCTACTTTCTTGCTTTTTGCATCTTTTAAAATCTTTTCACTTATTTTCCCTCTTTTGGGGGGATCTGTGCAACTAAGAAGGAAAAGCAAGAGCAGGCATGCTGCATGAGATGAGCTGGAGCCAAGACTGTCCACAGCATAGGCAAGAGCAAAGATTTTACCAGTTGAATCTTCTGCGCCCACAGGCAAAAAGTATTTTTTTAGCCTGGCCAGGGCAATTAAGACATATGGGTGGACTCAGGACTTGGAGCTCCCTCATAGTAACAATGAATAAGTTATGTTAGCATCCAGAGCAAAGTTTGTAAAAGCTGAGGTAACTCAAAGATGAAAATTCAAATGAACAATGTAAATGAAACAGATGGTAGTTTCACATATTTAAGTTCAAACTTTTAAATTTAATCAGGTTATCTGAGTATTGTCTTTGGAAAAGCAAATTTACTACAGATTTGCAACACATTTAACTTATACTACAGAAGTGATCTTACCTGGTTGTACTTCGGAAGTATTTTTCTGGACTATACATTTTATTACTTCTGAGAGCACACTTAATGATTATTGTGTGGGCTGGATGGGCAGACAGAGAGGTATATTGAAAACTGGATGAATAGCTAAGACCCCAGGGTAGAGATCAGTAGCACAAAGTCTAGTTGGAGGCCAGCAATTAGCAGTGTACTGAAGGGGTTAAAACTGCCTCCAGTCCTCTTTAAAATCTTCCTTAATGATCTGGATGATGGGGTGGAGTGTACCCTCAGCAAGTTTGCTGATGACACAAAACCGGGGGGAGTGGCTGATACATCACATCATTGTGCTACCATCCAGAGGGACCTGGACAGGCTGGAGAAATGAACTGGCAGGAACCTCGTGAAGTTCAACAATGAGAAGTGCAAAATCCTGCATATAGTGATGAACAACCCCATGCACCAGTACATGTTAGGGGTATCCAGCTGGAAAGCAGCTTTGCAGAAAAAGACCAGGGGGTCCTGTTGGACACCAACTTGAACATGATCCAGCAATGTCTCCTTGTCCTAAAGAAAGCTAATGGTATCCTGGGNGAGTGGCTGATACATCACATCATTGTGCTACCATCCAGAGGGACCTGGACAGGCTGGAGAAATGAACTGGCAGGAACCTCGTGAAGTTCAACAATGAGAAGTGCAAAATCCTGCATATAGTGATGAACAACCCCATGCACCAGTACATGTTAGGGGTATCCAGCTGGAAAGCAGCTTTGCAGAAAAAGACCAGGGGGTCCTGTTGGACACCAACTTGAACATGATCCAGCAATGTCTCCTTGTCCTAAAGAAAGCTAATGGTATCCTGGGCTGCATTAGGAGGAAAGTACTGCCAGCAGGTGGATGGAGGTCATCCTTCTGCTCTGCTCAGAACTGGTGAGACCACAGCTGGACTACTGTCCAGTTCTGGGCTCCACAGTACAAGAGAGACATGGACATACTGGAAAGAGTCCAGTGAAGGGCCATGAAGTTGATGAAGGCACAGGAGCATCTCTCATATAAAAAAAGGCAGAGAGAGCTGGGACTGTACAGCCTAGAAAAGAGAAGGTTCATGGGGGAACTTATCAATGTCCATAAATACCTGAAGGGAGGGTGCAGAGAAGAGGGAGTCAGGCAGTGGTGCCCAGTGACAGAACANAACTGGTGAGACCACAGCTGGACTACTGTCCAGTTCTGGGCTCCACAGTACAAGAGAGACATGGACATACTGGAAAGAGTCCAGTGAAGGGCCATGAAGTTGATGAAGGCACAGGAGCATCTCTCATATAAAAAAAGGCAGAGAGAGCTGGGACTGTACAGCCTAGAAAAGAGAAGGTTCATGGGGGAACTTATCAATGTCCATAAATACCTGAAGGGAGGGTGCAGAGAAGAGGGAGTCAGGCAGTGGTGCCCAGTGACAGAACAAGAGGCAATGGGCACAAATTGGAACACAAGAGGTTCCATCCAAACATCAGGAAATGCTTCTTTAGTATGCGGGTAACTGAGCACTGGAACAAGTTGCCTGGAAGGTTGTGGAGTCTCCCTTTTTGGAGATCTTCAAAAGTTGCCTGGACATGGTCCTGGGCAAGTAGCTCTAGGTGACCCTGCTTGAGCAGGTGGGGTTGGACCAGATGATCTCCAGAGGTCCCTATCAATCTCAACCATTCTGTGATTCTGTGATCTCAAGTTTAATTACAAAGATACTTTGCAGAGTAGTTTACATAACTCAAAGGAATAAATGAATGAGCCAGGTGTGACCATGTTACTGTTGCTGAGAAACTCAGTTAAATAAGATATGAAGTTTTGATACAAAAATCATAGGCTGCTTGTCCTAAACTACAACAACAACAACAACAACTACAACAAAACAATAAAAAAAAAATACCAGAGATATTCTTCTCCAGGGAGAGGAACAAGATTACCGAAAATATAAAAACTGAATTAACACTTTCACAACAGTAACATTCTACAGCCCATTTACTTTTGTTTTCAATGAGAAGTATTTATAAGTGTACTGTGTAAGGCTCAGATGGAGTTAACTTTCTTCATAGCAACCTTTATAGCATTGTGGTTTTGGTTTTATGGCTAAAACAGTGTTGATAACACACCAATGTTTTGGCTATTGCTGAGCAGTTCTTGCATAATATCAAAGTTTTCTCTTTCCCGCTCTGCTCCCTTAGTAGACAGAGCCAGGCGAGCTGACCTGAATTAGCCAAAGGGATATTCCATACCATATAGCATCATGCTCAGCAATAAAAACTGAAGCAGAGGAAGAAGAAGGGGAGGCAGAGCTATCTCCCAAGGTGGCTTTGCTCTGAGACTGGCTGGGCAGTGTGCTTGTGAGAGGAAGTGAGTGACTGCATTTGCATCCTTTTTTTGTTTTTTTTCTTTCACGTATTAAACTTTCTTTGCCTTGGCCCATGAGTTTTACATTTTTCTTCCTTCCTATCCTCTTCCCTGTCATGCTTGGGCAGGAGGTAGTCATCAAGCAGCTGTATGGGTGCATGGCTGTTGGCTGGTGTCAACCCACCACAACAATGATAAAATTTCATTTGACAATCACATAATAATTATCAAATGTTTCAGTAACTATTCTCTACTTGGGGGGGTGGGGGTGGGGGTGGCAGGGGAAGACATTGTTCCCCTTATTGTTCAAACATAATTAGTTTCCTAGAAAATCCAGAAAGGAAAATGCTGTTTCAAATTTTGGCACAAATTGTTACTTGAAAATGGAAGAAGTCTGGTGCAAAAAGATTGATGACTGTTACTCTATGTCACAAGTGGAAAAAGGAATGAGCAATGATATGCACTTCACCGGGGAGAGAGAAGCAGCAATACAATTTATTGATAACAAAGCTTATGTGACATAATATATTCAATGACAGCATGGTACACTTGATTATAATTGGAAGACAGACTTAATTACACACTATATAAAACACATTATATACCACTCAAAGACACTAAATGAAAGACATTATATACTATGCAGAGACTACATAAGACACTGGGTTAGGGAACATTACATCAAGGAAACCCTCCTGTTGAGTCACAAGATTCAGAGTGGAGACTCTTTCTTTCTAAACTACTTGAACTGAAGAGGTAAGGAGCCTAAGTGCAGCTGAATCCACTCCTTATCCCAGACTTGGTCAACGGTTTATTTCTAAAGGATTATATGCATTGCGTAAATTCTGTATGGTACTTAGCCAACATTATATAGTGTGATCACAAAGCACCATTACAATTAATTGGTTTAGCATGCTGTTACTTTCCAAATCTGCTTACTGACTATCTGTAGTGATAAGGGCCTCTCAATCTGCAGAAGTAACCTTGAGAGGCATCCCTGCCCAAAGAGAGGTCCCAACTTGCAGCCCGCTGTTGTGTCAGGAGAGCTCAAAGGACTCTTGGGCTGCTCACTGTTTACGGGGTAAGATGCTTGACTCATGGTCACATTTGCATACAGAACTTAGTTTTCTTCCAAATTTGGCTGGAGTTGGGCTTTCTTCCAAATTTGGCCAGCACTGTGGCTGGGGGGGCAGGGGGTGTGCATTGCTCAAACTAGCACTTGTCTTTGTCTTCTGTCTCCCCTGAATCCAGGATACAGCCATCACTACCAGACACAGCCATCATGACTGCCATTGATGGTTATCTGCTTAGGCCGGATGCTCCGCTTAATCAGTGTGTGTGCGCGGGGATGGAGGGGTGGGGAAGGTCGTAGGATTACTCTGTCATACTCTAGATCAGATTTTTGAGACACTGAAGATTGGTATAAGAGTCAGACTGTGAGTAAAATTGCTCTGACGTACCTCCCCCATTATGTGCTCATATTAGTTCTGTAAAAGAGACAATCTTGGCTGGCTAAGACAGACTTAGTAACTAGAAAACATAAGAGAAAAATGAAAAGAAAATAAAGAAGAGGAAGAAAGAGACACATGCAAGAGAAAAAGTAGTAACATGTTTGGGATGTAAGCTGAAATGGCAAGTCATGCCCATCCTCACCTTCCAGAATGATAAAGGAAAAATAGCAGTTCTGATTTCAGTCAGGTTGGGATTTGAACCCTATCTTTTCACCTAGTGCTTTACATTCAAGTGGAGACATCAGAAGTCTTTTTGCATTTACTTAATCATTCAGTAACAAAACCTTTACAGTCAGAATGTGAGTTGACTCACTGACATTTGAAGGACTGCTTGCATGTTTATTTGCTGCTTTAAAGGAAGCAAAATTCTTCCGGCCCTGCTTTTACCTATTAATTTTGAGACTGCCTGAAATCAGACCACTGGTACTTTCTGCCTATATGTTTTCTGCTTGAAACTGTCTAGTTGCCATGGAGTCTCAGTTCTGCATCAGAAAAATAAATAATTATTTAAAAGGAAGATGCTTGTCAAAGTACATAGTATAACTAATCATATATCTAACATTAGACTACAGAAACCTTTAAAGCAAAAAAAGAGACTTTTAATTTTTTTTTGGTGATGCTTATCTAAAAACCATGCTTTATCATTACACAAATAATTTCATCACATGTCAGGTTTTGGACATACTAGATATAAGGGTAGACCTTGAAGTAATACAACCATTTGAGGATTTTGGTGAGAGGGGAGTATTCTGAAAGGGTTCAGTAGAGCTAGCTGATGTACATTTAATGTGAATGACCAATGGAAATAGAATGAGAAATGCAGTGTTTGTGATCCACACTGACAATATAGCTGTACCCAGTAGGAATAAGAGAGAGCAAAATACCTGTTGTTGAGACAGAAACTGTGCAGAGAAATGTGGCAACGTGCATGACCAAGATAAGAGCAGAGACACAAATTATTCCTCTGACTGGCTGAGATGGTTGAAAATCATAGAATCATAGAATATCCTGAGTTGGAAGAGACCACAAGGATCATTGAGTCCAACTCCTGGCTCCACACAGGACCACCCAAAAATCAAACCATATGTCTGAGAGCATTGTCCAAATGCTTCTTGAACTCCAGCAGGCTTGGTGCCGTGACCACTTCCCCGGGGAGCCAGTGAAATGCTTCTTTAGAGTGCTGGGGATGACTTCAAGACTCTGGAGAACAGCTGAGGACAACTGAAGATGGTAGTTCTGGGTTCTGTAAGCTATATTTCAAATCCCCAAGTAGTTAATTTTCAAGGCTTTCTCTCTCCTAAGAGGCTAAGAGTCAAAATTAATTTGTTACCATGTATGCAGATAGTCTCACATGGACTGAAACACAGTTAAAAAACTGTAGCAGAGGGATAATGACATTTCAATTTATGGAATAAAGAGTGGTTCCCAGAGGTATCATCAAGAGTACAGTGCAAAGGGCTACACTTACACTCTAATGATAAGAAAGAATGAGTTAGGGACAAGCTAATGGAAATGATAGCATATCCTGAATTTGGAGAAGCTGAGGACATTAGAGAGAACTAAACACTAACTCAGATCTAGAAGAGATGTATAATATTGTACAATAAATTATAAAAAAGTTAAAAAGTAAATAAAATTCCAGGACATTAGTATTGATATATGTGTACATATATATATTAATTAAAGGCTATGCAAATTGCTAATGATAGTGGTAGATATTACAACAGACATAAACTTGAAATGGTATTGGCCACAATTAAAAATCAGCACAATTTTAAACTTTTCTGCTAAGCAAAGACCATTTCTCCAGGGGAAGAAATTTTATCTGCTGTAACTTTACCATATTATGCTAAATTGCCTGGTTTATTTTGTTTGTTGCTTTCACCAATTGCCTGTTATTATACAATTATATTTGAAAAAATCTTTATTCACCTCTAATATAACTACAGTTGTAGATGAAGATTTATAAAAGCTATTGCAGCATATTATAAATAACACATATTTTAAAGAATCAGTAGAGGCACTGTTGATGGAGCCCCCAAGATACTTCTGTCAGACAATATTTTAAAACTAATAAATATCTGAACTCTTAACAAACAATGCATTACTTCTCTTGAATTAATTTAGGAATAACATAAATTAGAATGAAAACAAAAACAAAAACAAACCAAAAAAAAAACAAAACTGAAGATCAACACAAATGAAAAACAGTGCAAATTGAGGCTTGGCTGTCTCTACTGTACATGATGAATGTATGAAAATGTTTTTTTGCATAGCATTCAGGTGCGTATAAAGTAACAGATACTTTAGGGAAAAAAAAAAAAAAAGTGGAGAAGCAGATGCTCATCTAAATCTTCAAGTAAAAGAACCAGGATTTTGTATAGACTAATTTTACTATACTGAAAAAGTATCTTATCTGGATAGTACCATATAATCTTAAATGCAACAGTTGTTGAAAGCTGTCACTTAACCTATACTATTCTAGTGGTAAACAAACATCTGTAATTAGTGTGTACTTCATTTAAATATATATATAGTATCTTGTTACCTTTCGAGGGAAACACATTACACAATTGTTGATTGGTATTTATGACAACATATACCTACAGCCACTAAAAGAATGAAAAGCAAAAGAGAGGGAAAGATTATGACTGAGTAATCTAGCATTTTAATGTTCTTCTCCCATAAGTAAGTATATACCATTAAACTCATGACTACAGAGCCAAAGCAAAAGAGCAAGTGACTCAAAAGTCAACTGGATACTGAGTTTTTGTGGAAAGGGATTTTTCACTGTGTAGAATTCATAGCAGTCTACCACGTACTACATGACAGTTCAGAAAAGTTGAAATTTTGCCATCTATCAGATCAACTTGGTAATTAAGATTCAATATGAGTCCTACATTAGGGAATCTTACAGAATTTATTGACTAAAATAAAACTACTTTGAGGCTGAAGAAAATTAGAACGTCTTGTAAAGGTCGGAAGAGTAAATTGTGAAATAACATTACAATTAAGAGGTGCTGGTTACATGCTTCCTGGTGCATCCACCAATTCCATTTCCCCATCACTGACTTAGAGTATTCATTTCATTGAAGATCCTGATATTTCACTGGGATTCCTCTAGGCACTTTGAAGATGTAGAAAATTAAGGACACAGCAGTAGGATCCAACATTCAAAGAAGCTTTTATTTCTATTCTTAGAAACTTAGAATAATATTGTGTTCGGATCACAGCATATGAATGCTGAATTGATCTCAAAAACACCTGTGTGAAGCTTAGTACTACAGCCTTCATCTCTTTGGATTACAGGCTCAGAGCGTGTAAAGAAAAAGCTATTAAGTGTCCACTAATCTCGGTGCCAAATTTGAGGCAAAGGAAGATGATATTTTCTGTTCATATAGAATTTTCATATAGAAATTCCCACTTAAAGAATATCAGTAATTAAATTTAGTGACAATTACAAGCCATCACCGTGTCTGTAAATTGCCTCTTGTCCTGTCACTGGGCACTACTGACAAGAGCCTAGCTCCATCTTCTCTGCACCCTCCCTTCAGGTATTTATGGACATTGATAAGATCCCCCTTCAAGCTTTCTCTTTTCTAGGCTGTACAGTCCCAGCTCTCTCTGCCTTTTTTTACATGAGAGATGCTCCAGTACCTTCATCAACTTCATGGCCCTTCACTGGACTCCTTTGAGTATGTCCATGTCTCTCTTGTACTGTGGAGCCCAGAACCAGACACAGTACTCCAGGTGTGGCCTCACCAGTGCTGAGCAGAGGGAATCAAGTCCCTTGACCTGTAGGTAATTCTTTGCTTAATGCAAAATATTTCCTTGTAACACTGCATAGAACATGAGCTAAAAATACGAAAATTGTGCTGATAATTTTAACTGGGACTTGTCTGATTTTAATGGGTGTGTTTTTTAGCTCTAATTGGTGAGAAAAGGAAGAACAAGTCTTATAACAAAAGAAACTGTGACAAACATATAGCAAAGATAATTTATAAAAGGCTAATTCTGGATTACTTCCTTTTCTCTACCTTAGCAGACCTAAGGATATAACGAATAAAACATATCAAGGTCAAAATTCAAATTATCTTATTCCCACTAGAAAGGATAGCACTGAACTTCTTTTAAATTCATGAATACCTCAGGATCATCATTGGTTCAAAAACATCCAATTTATGAATTATCAAAACTGTAGCTTTATACAGTAGACTCATCTGGTAAGATGATTCACAGATGAAAGAGCTGGCAGGACTGGACCATTTCCTGCAAAAATTAAAATTTGTTTATATTTTCAAAATGCTTCATAATACTTTTGTGTCAGATTGAACCCTGCCAGCCACCAAACACTCACATAGCTGCTTTCTCACTCCCCCCTGCCCTAGCAGAATAGAAAAACTCAGAGGCTGAAGAAGACAATTTAATAGGTGAAGAAAAGAGAAAATTAGGAACAACAACAACAACAAAAAAAAGTGACACAAAACAATAATTCACCACCTCCTTCAGGCAAACCAATACTCAATCAGTCTCTGAGTCGTGGCCACCTTGGAAGACAAAAAACGCCTTGTTTTTTTTTTGTTGCTGAGCATGCTGTTATATAGTATGGAATATCCCTTTGGCCAGTGCAGGTCAACTCTCCTTTCTGTGTCCGCTCCCAACTTCTTGCCCACCCCCAGCCTAGTTGCTGGGGAGGCAGAGTGAGAAAAAGAGAAAGTCTTGACACTATGTGATGGTGTGCTTTCCCCTTCCCAACATTTCACTCAACCTGTAACCCTGCTCGAGTGATAACCATCAGTGGCAGATGTGATGGATGCATCTGGTTGTGATAGCTGTACTGGGCTCACAGTAGATTCACGGGAGACAGATAAAAACACAACAGCCAAGGGCTAACTGAGCACACACCAAACAAATATGGCTGGTATGCAAACATGACTATGAGTCAATCATTTTAACCCCTGAGTATGGGATGGCCCAAAGACCGTTGAGCTCTCCTGCACAGTAGCAGGCTGCATGCCAGGATCTTCCCCTTGAGGAGGGACTCCTCTCATGGTTACTCCTTGAGGTCAAGAGATTCCTTACCTGTGACAGATACTCAGTAAGTGACTAATAGTATACTTTGTAATCTTAGCTAAGTGGAATACAAAGGATAGCTAATACAAAGGATTGATTGCTTATATAGGCATATAACCTTGCATTGTGCACACAGACACAACCCTTTAGACATAAACCATTGACCCAGGGAATCCATTCTGAACTTTGTCACTCAATGGGAGGGTCTCCCAGACAGTTTTGTCTGACTCTTGTCATCTATACAATACATAATCAAGTGACCTTGCCATCTTGAATCTTGTTAAGTTTCTGTCTCATTTATGATTAAGCTTTGTTAGATCTCTACACAATATCAATAAATATATTGCTCCTTCTCTCTTACAAGTGAAGTGCGTAGTTTCATTCGTTACACCCCTTACTCTATACCATTTTTGTCACAGTCAGATCTGACGCTATCCAATACTTCCTCAGTAATGCCCACTGAGAAGATTATACCAGTATCACAACGTAGAGTCAACTAAGAATTATTCTAAGTGACATCAAGGTGAAGAATGACCACAAGATCGAGGAGCCATGCTTTTCACTATTTTTTTATTACTATTATTATTATTTTCTTCCTATGAAAGTGCCCAGACAATGAGAAAATCTTGTATTTAAATTCAAACTTTGATCTTTAAAATTATGTTTGGATTTTTTTATAAAATGCAGTACTAAATTCATAAATGTAATATAAAATTTTTTAGAAGATGTGAAGCAAAAACAGCAAGTCAACAGAATAGAAATAAAATGACATTCACTGTAGTATGAAGAATTAACTTCTTTAATTAACTTTTTTTTTTTGGTCAGGAATGTCACAAATTGCATTCTTTTGGTAAAGATACAGCAGGGAAAAAAAAAAAAAAAAAAAGCTTTTAGTGAGACTTAATCAGTTTGACATCCTACAGGAAAATGCACAACAAAGGTAAGATCTCAGACTGATTGTTCTTTTCAATTTAAGTAAGTTAAGGCCTGTGGCAGTTGGCATGGGTTGGGCTTGCTAAACTGTAGTTAAAAAGGAGTAGACAAGAATAGGAGTGTAGTTTAAGGCTGGAATACCTGTCTATCCCTGTAATAGAAGCAGTGAAACTTTGAGAGAGGCAGGTTGTAAGTGACCACAACAACAGCCAGTTTTGTGCCACAGGAATCGCAGTAAGATGATCTTTACCCAACCCTGTAACTGACAGTGTTTCGAGTTCCTTGTTACCTCAAGAGAGACAACTGGACAAGCTTCCATCCAGATGCAAATCCAGAACGACTTCAGGAGCAACTCAGTAGTAACAGAGGGGACCCCATGGCACAGCCCACATGCCACAAGTCTGGAACTGTTGCGAGGACTAACTTGACATTTTTCTCCCAGACCACATTGCCTCCCATGCAGGAGGGAGGGCATGTCACCCCTTAAAATTAAATATTTCTGTAGATAAATGTGTTTTGGCATTGAGCCCATTTATTCCCCACTGTCAATTTGGTCTTACACCATGACAAGACTGTAATCATGGGACCATAATTCTGGAAAATAATAATATAGAGGAAAACTGTATTTCCAAAGATTTTTTTTTCCACAAAAAAACATACTTGTCCATTCTGTCACAATTTGGAATTGGATCTGTAAAAATCACTTTAAAAGGTTACTAAATAATAGGTTTATTGCATTAAAAGAATTTCTACATTTAGCAGAATAAATCATTGAAATTTGACTTCACATCCAAAAGTCAGTGTCTCTCTGTTTCCATATATTAGTACAAAATATCTTTAAACTGAATGAATCTTCATCTAGCAAATCTTAGACCTGAAGCTACAGGGATATCTGGAGACTTTCTGATGTAAGAGGACTTAAGAGAGATTTTTTTAAATTTATTTTTATGTGTGTGCATTTGTGTGTGTATGAATCTATTTCACTGGGATAAATTTGACTAATGTTGTCCTGCCAATTACAATTAAAGGTGTTTTGATCTTGTTTAAAGTAACAAATTGTGTATACTTAGTATTCTGTGACACAATGGAAACCAAGATATTGTTCTGTCAATTACAATTAAATGGTGAATATCATTGTGAAAAGTCACAAACTTCAACTGAGTCAAAAGAGCTCCAGGAACATGCTTGTACCACTATCTAATACTAATGTAACAAAACAATAGGCTTTCTGGTATGTCTGTATTGATAGAAAAGAAATAATCCCAGATGCATTATAGAAATCATACGATCATCAAACCGAATAAAACCAAAACTGGAAGAAAGTTCTATCTTATGTGGACATTTGGATAAATTAAGGCTATTTTATAAACCATTTTTATTTCCATCCTCTGTTACATACTGACTTTAAGATTTTCATATTTAAAAAGTAAAGTATTTCTGTTTATATTTTAGTCAAACCAGTGGTTTGAGTCTGTAAGATTTTTCTATCATGAGAAGTTTGCTATAAAAATTTATAAAGAAATGAAAAAATGCAGGTCAAGCAACCTCAAAGCTCTGTCCAACTGGAATCCTGTCACAAGAAGCATGAGAGGTATTGAGATAATGGTGTAGGGCAGCATTAATAAAATAGGCTATAGAAAGTAAGACAGGACAGCATGGTTTATGTAAAGCACCTTCTCTTTAGCTCTGAAGATGTCTCAGTAAAGACACTGGACTGAGGAATCACCCTACTGTTGACACTTGACATTCCTTGCAGTATCTAGTCTATCCGTTTGTTTGGAGAATGGCTGACTATCAATGGGTTTACCAAACAAGAGAAACCCTGTTTCAACTGAATATATATTTGTGTATATACTCATATATACATAAAACAGCTAGGGAATTATAGATCAATTTGATGAAAATGTTTAAAAGACTTCAAACTACATCTGTTTCCATCTTCAAAACACTTTATTGGACTGACATTCATTAACAATACACAAGTGCTAAAGTGGAGGTTTTCGGTTCAGTTCTCAGAACTCACTGTCAAACTTTAAGAAAAGATGGCAGCCTCAACATTCATTAAAATGACCAATTATTCATACTCAGATTAAAACAAAACAAAAACCTATCCCACAAGGATTTCAGCTATGTATTTTGCTGAATTATGACTGTTGATAAATTTTGAGGAAAAGGAAAGTAAATCTTATTAGTATGTTTATTAAAAATCTGTATGGATTTGACAAAAGATAACCATTAGAATAAGCCCCAGATGAAAGATATTCATGATCAGAACTTAGATGAGATCTTCATACATATTAAATAATTTCATTCTGTGAACTGAGGAATAGAAACTTTATTTTCCTGCCAAATAACAAAACCATGTTTTATATATGCACTAGAACATTTAGGATTCAGGGTGGGGGGTGGGGGGCAGGAATGGCAAAGACAGTGACAAATGCCTTAAAAAGAAAGGCAAAAAAAACACAGTATTATGTGCAATGCAAGACAGCCTGGCAAAACTAAACTCTTAGATCTTTATCCACTTCTACTGCTTTCATTGCAGGCAGAATCAACAAGGATTTCTCAAAACATTTGTTTCACCTTTAGATTTTCAACTGGAATAAGAAGGCATTTTGAATTGTTTTTCAGAATGTTCTTCCCCCAAAACAGTCTTTCTATATTTAGTACGTTTCATTCTTTCCATTAATACAATGAATCATTCCCAAAGCCTTTGAAATTACCTCTTTTGCAATATTCAAACCCAACCTAGGTATCTTCACGAATTAGTCTTTTCCACTGCTAAATGTTACTACAGACCTGTAGTAACCTCCAGGAGTGTTTTACTATGTATGTAAATTTCTTTTTTTTTTTTTTTTGAAAGAAAACAAACTGTTAATATGCCAAGAGGCACAAGAGGCATCACAAAAGATGGAAGAAGCCAATAGTTCCTTAAAGGGGGATGTCTATGGAAAATCTTGTGTCTACACAGGTACCATCATGAAACTGTGAAACTTCTAGATCCATTTCCTGTCAGACACCTAAGTTACTCCTAGGTATTCAGTGACTGGCACTCTCTCTTTTTATTTAATATAAATTGTGTCTTGCAGAAAATGTTTCACACATTTAATGAAAAGATGGGATCCATTAATTTTAATTCTTCGCTACTGGACTTGAGAACCACAGGCCTAGAGTACATCATTCCAATATTGCTTTCTAAATGCTGTAGAGTTAAAACAGTCCCCACTGAAATGTTCCTGTTGATGCTTAGCCTTGAAGAAAGAAGTGCAAGATCTGAGGGAAGACTAACCTAGTGAGAAAAGCATCCTCCATCACATATAAATTGGTGTCCAGTTTTGCTTTTTGCTCTCAGTGATCTTTGTATATTGCCTTTTTGATGTTTATTTACCTTTGGGAGCAGAACTCAGACACAATATTCTGAAGAACACGTTCCTCAGAGCTGACAGAATCTTGAATCTTTTTGAATATTCCTTCTAGTTGCATGAGCTTTTTAGTCCTGCTTGATTGATAGTTTAACTTCAACAGAAAGAATGGGAACAATCTGGTCACCTTCTTGCCTGTAATCTGCTTTGTGGGGCCCTGTGATAATGTTAGAAGGCAGTTTGAATGACCTCAAATTGAGGAGGAAAGAGAACCATGTCATTAGCTCCTCAGTGAGTGCTCTTGCTGTTGCATCCAAATTATATCCGAGTTTTCGGAATGGATTACAAGACCAAACCTAGGCAAGAGAAGTATGCTTCCCTTTAACAATAATAAAGCAGTGCTTACCAGTTTGCCAGTATGAGACATAAGAATGATCACATTTGACATCCCCAGTTCTGAAGTCAAGTGCCTGTGCAGCTACTTGGTTCACAGCAGTCTGGTATACAATTTAAGGATATTTGTGCTTGCACTATCAATTATCTGCAATGGGTTTGTTACACAATTCTGTACATGTTCAAGTTGTGCCCTAGAACTAGTTCTAACCAGCTTGCAAGTCTGTATTTTGTTGGATTTCTTTGATATCCTTGGTGACTGGTAGTTGGCCATTTGTGATATAATCTACAGAGCTTCTTATATTCTGTGTCTGCAATTTTAAGGCCCCTGCTTTCATCATGTACTCAGATTCTTGGGAGTCTGGCTACAGGTCCATGTGTTTCTTCACCAGCCTTCAAAATGTAGATTCCTGATAACATAAAAACTTTTATGTTAGTTCAAACTAGTCATGCATGCGTACATGAGCTAGGGTCACTGAAGAGTTTATAAACATAATGGTCTATTAGAAGATATATATTTATATAATATTTTTATAATTAACTACCTATTATTAGTGTCTATTAGGTATGACATCATTATCACTGGGACATTGTAGAACCATAGAAAGGTTTAAGCTTGAATGGACCCTTAAAGACTGTCTACTCCAACCCCCATACCATGGGCAGGCACATCTTTCACTAGAAGTGGTTCACAGCCCTGTCCAATCCTTCTTTGAACATTTCCAATGATGGGGCATCCGCAACTTTTCTAAGCAATCTGTTCCGGTGTCTCACCACCCTCATTGTGAAAAATTTCTTCCTTATATCTAATCTAAATGAACACTCCTCCAGTTTTAAACCATTGCACCTTGTCCTATCACCACAGGCCCTGGTAAGAAAGTCTTTCTCGATCTTTCCTATAAGCCTTCTTTATATACTTAAAAGCCTCAGTCAGGTCTCTCCAGAGCCTTCTCTTCTCCAGGACGAACAACCTCAGCCCTCTTACCCTTTCTTCACAGGAGAGGTGCTTTTCAAGAAAGCCACTTCTCATGAAACAAAACAGATGTTTAATTTGAACATTTATGCTTATATTAATGTGAGACAGATAATGTCAATGTTTTTCATTTAGAGCCCAGCTGAAGTAGAAAAAGACCTGAGGTATCTTACAGATCTGAATTTCTTAGAACATTGATACTTTTCATTAACTAT
>VXAL01001869.1:24783-36315 GCA_013399475.1 Chauna torquata
TATAATATTTTTATAATTAACTACCTATTATTAGTGTCTATTAGGTATGACATCATTATCACTGGGACATTGTAGAACCATAGAAAGGTTTAAGCTTGAATGGACCCTTAAAGACTGTCTACTCCAACCCCCATACCATGGGCAGGCACATCTTTCACTAGAAGTGGTTCACAGCCCTGTCCAATCCTTCTTTGAACATTTCCAATGATGGGGCATCCGCAACTTTTCTAAGCAATCTGTTCCGGTGTCTCACCACCCTCATTGTGAAAAATTTCTTCCTTATATCTAATCTAAATGAACACTCCTCCAGTTTTAAACCATTGCACCTTGTCCTATCACCACAGGCCCTGGTAAGAAAGTCTTTCTCGATCTTTCCTATAAGCCTTCTTTATATACTTAAAAGCCTCAGTCAGGTCTCTCCAGAGCCTTCTCTTCTCCAGGACGAACAACCTCAGCCCTCTTACCCTTTCTTCACAGGAGAGGTGCTTTTCAAGAAAGCCACTTCTCATGAAACAAAACAGATGTTTAATTTGAACATTTATGCTTATATTAATGTGAGACAGATAATGTCAATGTTTTTCATTTAGAGCCCAGCTGAAGTAGAAAAAGACCTGAGGTATCTTACAGATCTGAATTTCTTAGAACATTGATACTTTTCATTAACTATTCCTATGGGAAAAAAATAAATAAATAAATAAATAAAAATAAAAAATCACGAATCTTCGGAAGAAACTGTCTCAGTAACACTGGTATTTTCGTGAAGATCATTTCTAGTACCACTTTCCTGCATTTGTTTTATGATTTACTTGATAGTCCTACTATAGCTAACAGAGATACAAGTATCAGGAATAAATGGTTCCTTACTCATCCTTTAGAACTTTTTTGCAGTTACTTCATGAAATACTATTTCCTTTCACTATCTTGTTACATAATAACTCTAAAAATGCCTATACAGATCTATTCTGGTTAAATTCCATTTGAAATCTTTTGGATTCTTGTCCAACAAAGTAGCTTCAAATTCTTTCTTCAGATTTGCAGCCTATTCTTTAAAAAAAGAATCTTGAAGAACACCTTACCCATCAGCAATATATGAATGTCTAACAGTACAATGACAAATGGGTAGGCTGAGTAACCTATGCCTTTTCCAACTTTATTCATTCACATTCTGTATATGTCTTTACCAGTAAAAAGTATTGCATGCTGGTTATTATTTCAGTCATGTTCATCTTCTCCTTTCTTACCAGAGTAGTAACAAGTCTGGAAATGTATTATATTATGGCATTGATCTTTGGTAGGTTAGATATTAATGAGAGAAGGAAAAAAATTCATACTGAAATACCCTATGCCACATTGACCCCCCTTCATTGTACTGAAACACAGAGGCTGTCTTTTGAGATATGTTCAGCACTATACTTGCCACATACTAATGAACATTCAGCTGAAGGAAAGGTCTAGTGAGATATAAATATCTGTCTTTTTTTTTCTTCTTCTTCTTATAAGGCACCTTTTAAAGGCTTATAGCACAAAGACACTTGCCTGCATCATTTTACAATGGGGAAAGGACAGAAATCAACAAGAACAGGTAAAGAAGGTCCTTAAAGAGGAAGATAAGTATTCTCCATATTCTGTTATGCTTGTTCCTTTGTTTTTATCCATGACACTGTCTTTCTCAATATATGAAATTTTACTAGAAGACAAATCTAATTCTGGTAATGAAACAGAGAAAATGGATTGTACGCAAAGCTAGATCCAAAAACTCATTCAGGTTTCTGCTGCTATAAGACAAAGGAACCAGATTAAATAAACAAACAAAAGCCACAGAGATTTAGCTACCTAGCTGCTGGGATGAAATTCACACTATTTAGCTCAACACAAAAGTCTATTTTCTCCCAGAAAGAGCCTACCAAGCTTCAGAATTTACTTGGTTTTTATAAAATGTGGACAGAAACATGCTACAGTGAGTAGCACTTGGAAGGAAATTTCTATCATTAGGCTATTATGCAAAATATGGACTTTATGATTACCTTCTCTAGCTGTGTTCTCAAAAAGCATCTGTTACCACTGAAGTTTGTTTTGACTAAATGATATTTATATACACTAAATGAGTTCAGAGCTTTTGTATTGCATGAAGCCCTTCATGGGATTTGGGTCAGGGTTACTCTAGGTTAGAATTCAGCTAAAACCAGAATATTTGTATGTCAGTGAATTTATGTGAGGTAGTTATCTAAAACTGCTTGTAGTCAATGGAGATCTAATCAGTACTGTTAGTGGAATCTGTAGACCTATTCTGTACATCTTAATCTAGATCTCGAATTGAATCTGAATCTGTATCCCTCTCTAATTGTAACCAAAACTATGTAAGTAGAAACACACCCTGATGTCCAAATTCTCTAAAATTGTGGGTCACTTATACATATACTTTAGCAGGCTTTCAAGCACCTAAAAATATTTTCACCAGATTCATTTCACATATCCCAGTACATATGTGAGGTATTGTAGAATTCCTTCTCAGATTTATCAACATAAACTTCAACTAACTGAGATTAAAGTGATGTATTTTATCTTATTTTAGGTGCAAAAAGAATGAACAGAATTTAGGTACTTAAATTAAATGACTGTTTTTGGGTGAGGTGAACTCATCCAAGAGTCTGATTTCAAGCCATGTTCAATCTTTATGCACTTAAATGAGGTACCTAATTTAGGGGTATAATCACACTAGATACTGTAAATAGCCACTGACAGAAAACGGAACATCTGAAGTATAATTTCACATTAAATGGAATGAAACACCATATGAGGGTGCTGATGTTTCCTCATTTACTACAGAGGAAGATGAGGGTATCCTACCTCCCAACTTTGGAAGCTTATTTAAATGAGTAAAGTTAGATGGTGTGAATTTAGATTCTAGTGTTTCATCTGTACTACCTCAAAGCAAAAATATTTTAACATATCTGTTCCATTGCTGATGAGCATATGTGTATATATATATAGCCTTTAAATTTCTTTAAAAAAAAAAACAACTATGGATGGATGATTTTTTTCCCTTTAAAATTTACAATTATCTGCACAAGTATGCTTTAAATTTCCTCATTTATGGAATGGTAAAAACAGAAATGTATAAACATAGAATTTCTGAAGGAAATAAGGAAGGTTTTTTAAAAATGTATTTTAATACAGTAAATAAAACAAATTTAGCTGAGGAGTAACAAAACCTAGTTGAAGGTAAAACCTTAATTTTGACTATTTAGGTGGATTTCTGCATTGTATTTCTGAAACTTAAGTATTCCTCTGCCACCTTTGGTGTACATCTCTCAAAATAGTCAGTTTCAGAGAACAAAACAAAACAAAACAAAAGGTACTCTGTATCAGGCTAACCTTTGAATTGCCTTTCTTTACCAGTTTCTCTCCCATTGGACATTCATCGGTATTTGCAAAAAAACTCCTTAGGTCCAAGCAGGTCTTTTGTGTCTCTCAAGGCACACATAAATTCCACATGTCTTCAGACATTAGGTGCTGTTCCTCCTAAACCTTCTGGAGACTTCTGTATGTTAAGCATCTACATGTTTTTGAGCACCCTTGAAACACTCTTTAAAACATTAATTGTATTGAAGCTATCAATGCTTTATGAATTCAAGATTTGGGATATAAAAAGAACTTCAAAGAGCACTGCCTCTCCAAGCTGGTGTTTAATTATTTATTATCCCAGACTGATGGGTGAGGAAAAAATGAACAAAATCTGAACTACCTTTCACTCTAGCTCCCATTATAAATTGAAGCCCCCCCACCTTGCCATTGCATGACTGTAACCACCTGGCAAGAGCTGGCAGTGCTGTCTGAGCCAGTGGCCTGATAGACCCCAGGGTGAGAGGAAAACAACAGCCCTTTTTGTCACAGGGCAGGCGGGCCCACAGAGCTCCCAAAAGGCAGCTAGCAGGGGTGGCAGTGGGGGAGAAATGCACTGACAAAGCCTTAACAGTGGCCCCAGTCAAGGGAAGAGAAAATCCCACAAAAGACTATCTTCTGTCTTGCAGTGAGGGCCATGGGATGCTGGCAGTTCATCCTAACTGACAGCCCTGTTCTTCCTGAGGAAGATGACACTGTCAGCCTTGGGGCCGAAAGGGACTCTGGAAGGTGAACATAATAAAAAGGAAAAAGGGACACCAAACTGCTTTTTGTAATAGTTTTAACTTTTAATGAGACTTTTCTGAATTAAGTGGATAATTTGGACTATTCAACTGTTAACACATTAAACACACTAACAAACAATTCTTGGCTCCCTATATACAGGGTTTTATTTTCTGTCCATAGGAAACTAAGGACACAGTGTTTCAACTCCTACATACAGCTTAGATATATCAGCTGTGTACAGCCTGGGCATTGACATCTCCCTGTGAATAAGTACTGAACATTTCCCTCCTCAGCCTACTATACATCCTGTCATGAATGGTCTAGCCATTTAAATATGCTGTAGACAGAGTTTAAGAATCCTTAAGGTTCCTTACTCGTTAAGGTTCCTTGTTTCCAGGCATATGGCACCTAACTTATATGCCCACATCCTTCTGCTCACTTTAGTTCTAAATTCCTTTTACAGATATTTCTCGTACACAGTGAGAGCACAGCACCAAAGGAAGCTGAAGTGCAGTAAGAGAAAATTTAGGAGAAGTATGAAAAATTCAAGTACAGTGAATTGCTGGGACCAAAGGGTACCCATTTGAGATTTCTGAAAGAACCAAAATTCAAAATACCAGCATCATGGGTGAACTATACCTTTCAAAATGCAGTTCCTTCTGCCTATTTTGAAGTCTCTAGTGGATCACTGCTGTTAAAAGAGAATCTGAAGAAGAAATCCATATTAAAGTTTGGACAGTTTCTCCACAATTCCCTGGAAAACCAGTGCTTGATTTAAAGAAAAATAAAGCTTGCTCCAGTTTTGTGTTCAGTTTTTTAATTATTATTATTATTCAGTCAATAGACTTGAGAACAGAAATCTTGGCATAACTACAAAATATGTTGTCTGTATGTACAAGTAATTTTGGGAAATGACTTTGCATATGCAGCTTACCTTAGTTATTTTTGCTTTTCTCAGATTTATAATGACCATCTTACATATACTCCACCTGACCATTGCTTCCATGCCTCAGGCAATTTCCACGGTATTGAAGTTTCATTTGTACTCACCTCTAGAAGCACACCAGGGACGAAATACTAAGCTATAAGACTTGTACATTTGGAGGTCTATACCAAGAAGTAACTTCTTCCACCTGAACACTGAGAAATGGGCAAAACCATGTACGATGATGAATTACATGCACACATTTAAAAGTTGGTGGGTGCAAAACATGTACTGTGGGTATCTGCCAATTCTAGAATTAGTTTAAGCATTTAATTACCTCTAGGTTGTAAAAGCTCTAACTAGGGTTAAAACTTTTAATAAATCTAGGCACCTAATACCTCTTGTCATGGTTTTGGCTGGGACAGAGTTAATTTTCTTTGTAGAGGCTCATATAATGCTGTGTTTTGGATTTTTGATGAAAATAGTGGCGATGTTTTTGGTTGTTGCAGAGCACTATTTACATAGAGCCAAGGACTTTTTTGCTTCTTGTGCTGCCCTGTCAGCGAGGAAGCTAGGGGTGCACAAGGAGCTGGGAGAAGATATAGCCAGGGCAGGTGACCCAGACTGACCAAAGAGATATTCCACACCATATGACGTCATGCTCAGCCATAAAAGCTGGGGTAAAGAAGGAGGAATGGGGGGACATTGGGAGTGATGGTGTTTGTCTTCCCAAGAAACCATTATGCGTGATGAGCAATGCTTTCCTGGAAGTGGCTGAACATCTGCCTGCCCATGGGAAGTAGCGAAAGAATTCCTTGTTTTGCTTTGCTTGCGTGTGCTGCTTTTGCTTTACCTAGTAAACTGTCTTTATCTCAACCTATGATTTCTTGCACTTTTACCTTTCTGATTCTCTCCCCATCCCACCTAGGGAGGGTGAGCGAGCGGCTGTGTGGCATTTAGCTGCCTACCGGGGCTAAACCTCAATGCTCTTCATGCTTATAGCCTGAGTGAACGTGCACTATAGTTTCTCTGTGTAATTCCTGAAAACTATCTGGCCGCAGCCAGAAAACTGAAATATAAATCAGTTGATTCAGGAAAATGGAAACATAGGGAAGAACATAGAATCATAGAATCATAGAAACACAAGGTTGGAAAGGACCTGCAAGATCATCTAGTCCAACCGTCATCCTATCACCAATACTACCCACTAAGTTACTAAATCATGTCTTGTAGCACCTTGTCCAGGTGCTTCTTGAACACCGTGAGGGTCGGTGACTCTACCACCTCCCCGGTCAGGTCAGGGTCAGGCTCGTTACATAAGCATGATTTTCAGGATGACGTAAGTACTTGGTTGTTCCCATGAATACACAGTAACTTTTTTTTTATGCAGTAAATGTAAACGCAGTTGTGTGGAGTCAGATTTCTTGATATCTGAACTTCATAATCTTAATTTGTACATCTACATTTGCTGGTAATTGCTTCCTTTTTCTTTAATTGCTAGAGGTTAAAAACAATATTTTTATACAACATATGTGAAATCCCCATTAATTAGACAAACATAGTTTATGAGATAAATTACTGCCTTTCTAACTTATCTGATTTCTTTGGAAATGTTTAGACACAAGTCACCTGGTGAACATCACCTATTTGATTTTTTATAGTGATTTAGAAAAAAAAAATCCTCATGATTACTGAAGTCAAAAGATATGGACTTATCACTAAACATTTTATTGCCACAATATTTGACTATTAAGTTTGGTTTCATGGAATTACACAGAACGATTTTTTCTTTTCTTTTCTTTTAGGCAAGAAATCAGGGGAAAAAATATATTTACAAATAGAAAAGGTTATGTATTCTGAAAATCATGAATTTAAATGAATGAATATTCACTTTTAACAACTTTTCTTTCCCTTGTCTACACCAGTGGCTCACACAATCCCATGATGAGCATGTGTTCTTTTAGGGCACTGGAAGAAGCAGGAGAGAGAAAGTGGAAGAGGATTCATTGACTGTTGGCTTAGGCATTTTTATTAAGTGAAACCTACATTTAAGGTAGATGTGAGAAGAGGAGAAAAAAAAAAAAAAAAGAGAAAGAAAATGGAAAGGGAGAGGAGGAGGAGGGAAAGAAACTGCAATGCTCATGTCTTCATAACTGATAGGTTAAATTCAAATGGAGCTTTCTGCCTTGTTAAAGAGATGGTAGTTCACTTGATCTGGTGGGGCCAGTGGTTTGTTCTTGCTGTTTTTAAAAACAAATTGGTTTGATCATTGATGTCAGCTTTTCTTGCAGACTACTGTCAGATAAAAAGTCTGCAACAAAATTAAACAGTTTGTAAGAAATTCCAAGCATAACTTGTTATCTACTAGTACCTGCTTAATGAAAATATATTAATAAGCTCCTTAAGCATAGGCTCTATGTTCTCCACCTTGAGCATTGCTCCCTACAATCAATTAAAAATTGCATCCTTGAATCAAGGTCAGGGAATTTGGAACTGTATCTAGTTTCCTAATTAGCCACTGAAGTGATTTTGAATTTCTTATGTGAAGTACATGATTAAAACCAGCATGTGTTTGGGAGGGGTCATAAAACTAATGTAATATGGCAGTTGCAGTTTGCCTATCCCCCTATCATCTCAGAGAGAAGAAGGACAAAAAATTATTTCAGACAAATTTGTTTATAGTCACAAGGTCAGAAACCTTAGAAAAGAACTCATAAGCATCATAACTAAAAAAGTCAGGACCTGGATAGGCTCATATACTTTTTTAAAAACAAATATTTTTGTCTACCTCATCAAAATGAGAAGCTAGTAGGAAGTCTGCAAAAGGCTGTTCAAGAAGGAAAAAAAAAAAAAAAAAACCCTTAGAGAGAAGAGTTAGTCAGATTATAAAACTTACAATAATCTCAGAAGTGATGCATGTAAAGGTGGGAAGACCAGAAGCCTCAACAGTCCTCAAAAGAGGACCTTGCCCCAGTATTATTAATATAAGTTATCTGTATTACAAGAATAAAACATTAATTCGGTACTTCAAAAAACAGTGAGACTTGAATTAACAAAAATAAATACTTCTACATTTAAGTGTAGTTTATTGTAACTAACCCTTGAAGAAGCATAGGGGAAAATACTATTAATAGACTTGAAATATAACTAGGTACCTTTTTTGCATTTGATGACTTTTGCCTTTATGAAAGGCAAAATAAAATTACTGTGTTAGTAAACGGCATGAAAACTGGTTGACTTAGGGATTGCTCAGGAATTAGAGATAAAATGGAGTGCTGAAAATAAAAACATTTTCCTGGGTCTGTTTACAGTCTTTATCATACAAGATGCACTTGTTTAGTTAGCATAGATAGAGTCAAAGATACTGTAGCTGAACTAACTCTTTTCATGTTGTCCTTGGCTGCCTATTTTCAAATAGCAACTCAGTCTTATTTATTATGGTGTTTTTTTTTTTTTTTTGTTTGTTTTTTTTTTCTGAACTAATATGGAAAGATACTCACTTACTCTAATGTTTCCAAAAAAAGGAGCTAGTCTCTTGAAATACTGAGGATGAATTATGCTCTCTTACTTTACAGCCTAGGTACCAATCAGTATATTCCTCTCTATTTCCCCAGACACACATTTACTCATTCTTATTTCTACTTAAAACATTCCATCTGGAAAACAGATTTTCAATACCCAATAATTCTGCTAAAAAGTTACTGTGAGTTATATTGACTTCTTCATTTACGTTTGTAAATGTAAGTTTCACTTTCTGAAAATTTAGCTTTTACTTTAGCATATTTCAGAAAAAGGAAGAAAGAATAGTTTTCTATGCTTTTGAGTCACTGTTTTTTAAAAAGGATATATTTATATCTTTGAAAAGCATCATACTGTGGAGTTGGAAAAAGTAGTGTGGACCTCTTGAAATCCAGCACACATCTGAGATTACTGTAGGTCAACAGAACCATCTGAGTCCCATCAAGATTAAGCTATAGATATTTTAAATACTGACATTTTTTCATCAGTCACATTTTCATGGTCAGACAGTGCTGTTGTGTTTTGATGATAGAGGGTGAAAAAGTCTATTCTGAAATACTAGCCATGTCATGTTGAAAAATCTCCCCAGCACCTTCTGAATGTTCAGACAGTAGGGGATTTTTTAGGGGATGTGTTGAATTAAGCCTGGTTAACTCAGATGAAAGAACTGATCTCTTGAACAGGATGAACACAATTTGTGCAACCAGACTTCACTCACATAGCCCAGCGCTCCACTGATTTAAAGAGAATGTTAAATTAAAGCAATGTCTCAGCAGCAGGGAGAGGATTCCAGCAGAGATAGCATTAAAATTAACTTCTCCTTATAACAAAAGCTGTTGCATAAGAGACTGAGCTGGTGGAGGGGGAGAGTTTCATTTCCATGACATAAGCAATATCTCTGAAACTTGTGCAGAAAAACTATTTTACTTCTGCTACAATCAATGATGTTTTATTACTTGTAGTGGAATGCATATGACAGCATGCCATACTGCCCCCTTAAAATATTCAAAAGAAGTCAACCATCTCTTCTCTCAGAAAACAACTGCATTTGAAATACTTGCAGAATCATTGCTGTTGTTGAATTTCTACAAGCACTAAGAGTCAAAGTGATTCAGATCTATTGCCTTTCTGTCAGGTTTTAGCAATTCAGGATAATTTCTCTGAAATTAAAAATGGTTAAGGAAAAAGAAGAATGGCTTGTTGACTCTGACCTCTATAGCACCTGGCACCTCGGAATCTTTTGGTGTTATGAGAAGCAGTACCTTCTACTTCTATTGACTTTTGCTAAAAAAATTAGATGTTTACTCCACAGGAAGGCCTTCAGGCAAGGTTCCCCAGCTAGCCTGGCATCTAAGAAATCCTCTGGAACATACAGAAATCCTCTCCTTGTCCTTATATGATTGTTTTCCTCAGATGCAAAGTTTGCCATGATGGGGAACAGTGTGTGCCCTTATCTTGTTTTGGGATGAAATCATCGTACAGCCTCATCTGTTCACTCAGCTCCAGGAACTAATAAAAAGATGTATTTAGTACTTAGTTTAGACATACATGCTGAGTGTCAAGCTCAGCTGTACCCATAGACCCTTTCCCTTATGTAAAAACATCACTTTAGTTCACAGAATCACAGAATCACAGAATCACAGAATGGTTGAGGGTGGATGAGACTTCTGGAGGTCATCTGGTCCAACCCCACCTGCTCAAGCAGGGTGTCAAGGTTTTGGCTGGTATAGAGTTAAATTCTCTTGGTAGAAGTTCACACAATGCTGTGTTTTGGATTTTTTGATGAAGATAATGGTGATGTTTTCAGTTGCTGCAGAGCAGTGTTTGTACAGAGCCAAGGACTTTCCAGCTCCTCGTATTGCCCTGCCAGCGAGGAGGCTGGGGGTGCACAAGAAGCTGGGAGGGGACAGGACCAGGACAGCTGACCCAAATTGACCAAAGGCATATTCCATACCATATGATGTCATGCTGAACAACAAAACTGGGGGGGCTGGCTGGGGCAAAGGGGGGCCGCTGCTCGGGAACAGGCTGGGCATCGGTAAGCAGATGGTGAGCAATTGCATTGTGCATTGCATTGTGTACCCCTGCTTTGTATATTCTTTTACTATTATCATTATTATTATGATTATTATCATTATTTTCCCTTTCTTTTCTGTCCTGTTAAACTGTTTTTATCTCAACCCATGAGCTTTTTTTTTCCCTCCTTTTTCACGATTCTCTCCCCCATCCCACTGGGTTGGGGGTGGGGGGAGAGTGAGTGAACGGTTGTGTGGTGCTTAGCTGCCTGTCAGGTTAAACCACAACACAGGGGCACCTAGAGCTGCTTACCCAGGTCCAGGTGGCTTCTGAGATCACCAAGGGAGACTCCACAACCTCTCTGGCCACTTGTTCCAGTGCTTAGTTACCCTCACAGTAAATAAATGTTTCCTGATGTTGAGATGGAACCTCTTGTGTTCCAATTTGTGCCGACTGCCTTTTGTCTTGTCACTGGGAACCCCTGAAAAGAGTCTGGCTCCATCTTCTTTACGCCCTCACCTCAACTATTTATACACATTGATGAGAACAACCGTGTGAGCCTTCTCTTCTCCAGGCTCAACATTCCCAACTCCCTGCCTTCTCTTATATATGAGATGCTCCAGTGCCTTCATCATCTTCATGGCCCTTTGTTGAAATCTCTCCAGTATATCCATATCTCTCTCGTATGGAAGAGCCCAGAATTGGACACAGTACTCCAGCTGTGGCCTCAACAGTGCTGAGCAGAAGGTAAGAATCACTTCTCTTGACTTGCTGACAATACTTTGCCTACTGCAGTCCAGGACCCCTTTAGCCTTCTTTGCTGCAAGGGCACATTGTTAGGTCATGTTCAACATGGTGTCTACCATAACTCACCAAGTTTCAAGACATTCTCTTAGCTTACCCTAAACTCACAACTACATATTATTTATTTATTTATATATTTA
>VXAL01001872.1:0-15737 GCA_013399475.1 Chauna torquata
GCTGCTCGGGGGGAGGAGGTAAAGGGCAAGTCCCACTCCTTGCCATCTTGGCCTGTCCTCCCTGAAGAGCCTGTATCCACCCATAGCTCCACTCCAGTCCTGCGGGCCACTACACCAAGTCGCTGTGACCCCAGTGACACCCTAGCCCTGAAAGTACACTTGTCACATGCTGTACAAAGAAGATTCTGGTGTTTGTGTATACATTTCTTTTCTTGTTGCTGCTTCTTTGTTTAATATTAATAGGCCTTCCATTGAAACTTTATAGCTTTAAAAATGATACGGTGACGGAAGAATGCAATAAACTTTCATATAAAGATGGAAGACTATTCAGTATCTCCATTTACAGGTAGTCTTTGAAACTGTACTTTTAATCTTGTTTTTTACTAAAGAAATTTGCCCATTTGAATCAGTTAGGAAATAAAATGTATCCAGTAAAGACTGTTTCAGCCGTTCTTCTTATCCTTTGCCCTGTTGAGGACAACAGATTATGTAAGATATTTCAGCTTCACAATAGTGCTGCAAGGCATTTATACATCTTTTATAAGCTGCACACCTCGATTATATTTAATTTTTGCGAAGAACCAGATTTTAAAATAAAAATGTGAACAATCCTATCTGTTTCATATTTGCTGAACTTGCTGGCGGTAAGCTGTTTGCAAACTAATAAAGTGATTCACTGTAACTGGATTGTCTCACTGCAGTGGAATAAGGCAGTGCTCTCTGGAGTCTAGAGAAACTAGTATCTCATGAACCTAATTTTTCCTCTATTCTTAGGTATGCCACTACTTTCAGTAGTTTTAAATACTTGCTTTTGGATTTTCTCCATGTACTGGCACCTAATTTCTTGGTTTGCTTTTTCCTTTTTGTACAGATATAACCAATAGTTTGTTTGTGTCGGGGCAGAAATCTTAAGAAAGATTCCTGTATTCTCTTGGCTTTTGCATTTATGGCCCCAGCCTGGCAGTGAAAAAATTTAGCAAAATCTGGATCCTGCTTCCAAGTTGCAAAACTACTTATAGAATAGCCTCTCAGGTAGATTTGATGGGTTAAAGAGGTTTTTTATTGCCATTAAAAAAAAAAAAAAAAAAGGAACAGTTATCTCTTTGTATATCCAAGCAATCTAAGAAAATGTCTTTGCTGACTTTTCCAGGGTATTATCTTAACACATTTTCTCGTATAAGGTGAGGGGGCACTTTATACAAAATATCAACCTGAAAATCTTTCCATAGATAATATTAGAAAGTATTTCATTTAAAGTCATTTGATCCTGCAAGCTTTAATACGTAGTGGCATTCACAAAATCACAGGTTAGTATGCTATCTCGGTAAATAAACAAGGAAGGATTTTGCTTAGTGGATGAGTCTTGAATACATCAATCACACCCTGCTTCAGGGTAGGTACTCCAGGTTTCCTGAATGAAAATAATTACTCTTCTCAAACGCAATTACTGTCCCATAAGCAATCAAACTTAGGATAACAGCATGTGGACAGATTGCCAGGCAGTAATCTAGGGATTTGAACTCTCTCCGTGTCAACTACTCATCGGTATCTGCCTATATGCCTACTCTAACCTTGTGGTAAAAGTGAGCTCACTGACAGGTGATTTATTTGCCACATTCTTTGGAGATTAAAGCAGACAGTAATGCATGGTAACAAGGGCAATTATAAGACAGTTGATGCATCATTGTAAATTCATACCCTACCTTAGCCCACAGTAACTGTCTGATATGTTCATATCCTCAATTAACCTGCCTGGTATTAATATGAGACCACACTTGGTTTCTTCTCAGACAACATTTAAGACAAAGACTAAGGCAAAACCAGATGTGATATTATTGGTTGTTCTGCCAGTTTAAAACACTGTGGGATTTTTAGGCACGGTAATTCAGATTTCAGTGTAACGGTCAACGTGGAGTGTAATGGTTTAGTAGGCGACAAAATTTTACTAGATCTGTCTAAAGTTGGGTGAGAACTTGGAGCAGATTTTTTTAAGGTACTTTGTGGTTTTGGGGAAGAAGTGCTGTAAATCAAGTACTCAGCTGTCATACTTCAGGAAGAAAACAGACTTTTTTTTTGGACAAAATAGGAAATACAAATCTGCCTTAGAGAGCTCACAGAATAACATAAACTATAAGACATTGCATTTTTTCAACCAGGAATGTTTGATTCTTTCAGTTTAACACAAAGAATAAAGATTTACCTCTTATCCACTTAGAATATGTTGGATTTGAAGACTACAGTGAATAATTTACTATTCCTACTCCGACAAGTTTTTTTAATTTAACTTCTATTATCTTAAGTTATCACTTATTTTTGGAATGAATAACATTGGTGAATAAGACAACTTTCACTTATAATCTGTTGTTCTAAGGCTTTTTGAAAGCATTGTTTTCCAGTTTTATATGAAGGAGTTGGTACAAAGGTATGAGACATGCCTACATTGGTTAGTGGCTGTAAAAGTAGGAGTACCTTAGTGTTTACTAAGGATTTATGCTTTGTCTCTGTTCTCTTTTCAAAAAATGATGGAGATCATCTGCTGAAACCACTTTCAAGATCTGTGGGGTAGTTTTCTTTTCCATCACTCACTGATAGGTCAGATTAATTGCTAATTCAAATGTATCCCAGTCATCTCCTTTGCCCAGGGGTTTTCTCTATGCTAGCTCAGTCCTCAGTCTTTGCTGCTACCTTGTTCAACACTCAGGACGTATTCAGAGGGTTTAGTATTTTCTGAACAGATATTAATGGTTTAAGTTTTCCAACATAATTCATAATACAATATTAAGCTTGAAGGGTTTCTGACAGGTGTGTGTATTTAGAAGGCAGTCCTTACAGTGTTTTGTTGGTCTTAAAGCATCTTCATTTTTGACAGTCAAGATATTTCATTTGGTTATAATTAAATTCCCTTCTTCCTGCTGCCAACAGGCACAAACTTTTCAAACTAGTTTTAATGCACAGTCTATGTAAGCATACACTACAGCTTCCCTTGGCTACATCAGCATAGGGAATCTTTCACTGAGAACGAAGCCAAGTGCTAATGTCCTACTAAATGATTACTGTAGCTAATAAAAAAATTCTCCTAGTATGTATGAACTGGCTGGCATAGTTAGGGTCAAAATATCAACAACTTTACATACCTACCTGAGACTGTACTTCAGCTTTGAAGGATGTGGTACTAACAGTTTTAAGATCCCTTGCTCACTTAAGGTCCCTTAATGTCTCATAATCTTTGAGTTTCAAGTTTCCCAGGGCATAAGGTAAAAAAATGGATAACTGTAGTGTTTTGTCTCCTAGATATCATCAGAAATGTGCACTGCTGCACTGCCATGATGACTCCCCTTCCTTTGTTCCTATATTTTTCCCCTTGGGGAGAAATCCTCTTGTGATGCAATCCTGTAAGTACTGAATAACTGGTTATTTTCATATCTTAGCTTTTTTTAAAAAAAAAAAGTTTAGTTTTGTCTTACCTCTGGGTAATACATACCAAGCAGAAACAGGTGTTCCTGCAAGACCACAGAAAGTAGATCCTCCCTTTCAGTGGGCCTGGAGTTGCCTTGGCAAGTTTAGACCCTGGGTTGCATATCTTACTGTCTCAGTTGCCTCTCCACGTCCGCCCAGAAATGCACGGCAGCAGCATTGGCCAGCCCCGCCATGTGTTGTGTCGTCTGGCTTGCTCAGTTACCCTAGCGTTGGTAACAGTAACGTGGGCAGGAGCAGGGGTTATACAACGAAAGCAGAAGGCATTGCTTACTGGCCACGCGGTGCTGCCATGTCTTCATTGCTAGTTTTACCTCTGCTTTACTGCTGCTAAGTTGTGCACGTCTGTTCATGCTGCTCACACTCCCATTGAAAGGGTGGACAAAACTCTCATCTCTTTTTATCAGTACCATGTGTCTGGACATTTGCTAATTGTTAATTTGAACTCTCACACCTTTCATTAAATCATTCTTGGTAGTTAGTTCCTTTGTGCTATTAATGTATGGGTTACTTTTTGAGTAACCTCCTTTCTTGAGAAACCTTGGGAGGAGGTGTTGCTTCAGTGGGTTAACGCCAGTACGTTTTGCTACCCAAGCAATGGTTCCTTTCCTAACTTTCTGCTGCTTTCATACCCCATCAATTAGAGAAGTGTGCAGCTTGGCATGCAAGATCTGGTTCCCAAGGAAGTAACCTGATTTTTCATTATCTGCCTTTCTGGAAACCTGTCAGGACAGAATAGAGGAACTGGCTCTGTAAAAAATCAGGATCATATCTTAAGTTACAGTCAGATTCTCGTGGAGCGAGCAATACTTTTTGTCAGACAGTCTGCTTAGCCTGTGCCATATATTGTAGATATTCCTTAAAAATGCTATTGGGGTACCAAAAACAAGCGAGAGCATGGAGAACCATGCAGGATAGCGCACGGTTTCACAGCTCAACAGTTCTGGGCAGCGTGGGAGTCCACGTTGCTCTCTGCTGCTGCCCTTGGACTGCCTTCAATAACCAGGTTAGCTCATTTAGGATGAGCTAAAATTAAGAGATCTAAAAAGGATGTCCTGAGATGGATGTTTTGACTCTCTTGCTGCAATTTACAGCTGTGATAAAAATCAGTTACATATTTATTCATAGTAATAAGATCTTAAAATGCGCCTTACTTTTGGCAGGCTTAGATCAATTTTTTTCTTTTAAGTATCTCCCCAGGCTCAATTCTGGGCAACCTGCCTAGTAGCAGCTTCCACTATCTTTGTTTTGTTGTGTCAACTTGAACCACATTTTCAGCTGGAAAAAATCAGGTCTTTTTGTGGGAAAACATCACCCAGTATCATTATTTCAGCCCTTTTAATAACTTATTATTGGAGACCAGACTTTTTACTTGAGCTTGAATTTTAATGCTTTTTAGAAACAGCGTTTGAAGAAATTTTGCATATTCAGTTTCCTTGTCTTTTGCTGAAGTTTACAAACAATTTGTTCAATTCCAGCAACGTAAACAATTCGTGATGTTTCAAATCTTACCATTCTTCACTGTTTACATGATCAACTACAATCAAACTACAAATTTCAACTGAAGGTAGCTACTGACTATTTTGAGGAAAATAAATTGAGAAAAATAATAGCACAGCAGAAAAAATTAAAAAATTTCTACACTCTGTGCACGTTGTGGAGTGAAATGTTGATGAGATTATTTGGCTGTATTGGTAATTAAAAAACAATCCACTTAACTTCAGTTTAAGCAGTATCCACAAGCAGGTATTTTTCAGAGACAGCCACAAAGAGTTTATATCTCAGGATATCTTCCTCTCTGCTGAAGTCTGATTAATCCCTATTCCGTATATGATTAGAAATAACAGGGTCCATTTTCTCAACAATACTAATGAACAGTAATTACGATGTACCTCCAAAGAGTGCTTATGATGTTATTACTAACTTGATGCAACACAAACCTGACCTATCTATGTGGTACTAGAATCTGTTGTTCCTGCCTGTAATTTTAATAATAACTCTAAATGAATATTATGGTATGATATATTGTTATTTCTTGTTCAGCTTCACAAATAAAATTCATTCAGTTTTGTGCTCATATCATTTTTTTTTTTTTACCAGCTGCCTGAATTTTTTAATGCTTTTCTGAACTCTTTCCAATTTGTAAATAATTTTTTGATAATGTGGTAATCAAGAGCAGCAGTGAGCCTTTTGATGCAGTCTGTCCAGGGCTGTTAAGAGGAAGAAAATAGGCAAGTCTGAATCTGATCTCTCTGCTAGTTCTGGCAGCAAAGGTATTTGAATTTGTGTCTCTGCCGTCCTGGCTGAAATGACAGGCTTCTCTGCTAGATCATTAGTTTGTTGTAGACTTACGGTTTGTGTGTGCTCACAGTTCATCTACCATGTCAAAATCCTGTTGAAATAAGCACATGAATGCTTAGCCTAGTTGGAATCTTCGACTCATGCTAAGTGTGATGCAAATGCCAAATGCTGCATGCTGCTAACATTTGAGTTGTTTTCACATGATTATTGGCAAAAACAGTAAGAACTTTAAAGATAGGAATGAATTTATTGCCCGGGATAGGAGATGATTTTGAAAGTAATTGGCCTGAATGTTTTGATTACATTACTGACACAAGAGGTGAACCAGTCTGAGAGATTCCCTTCATCCCACTGCCAGAGGATACATTCCCTGCAAAAGGGAATAAAAAGGAATGTGCAATTGAGCTGCATCATTTCAGCTGAACATCCCACTTTCACTGGGATTTAAGAAGTACGATGCATTCTTTATGTGTGTTACAAAAGCAGTGACCTCCAACAGAAGAGCAAGAAAACAGGTAAGGGGTGCAAAGCAAGAGTTATGGGAGCTCGTCTGTCAGAGTCCTTAATTGCTTAAAATGGCAATTGCTTTTGGGTGGCAGTTATGACATATTTACATCCTTGTACAACATCATCTATACTTCCCTTGCATTATTACTGATTACCCACTTAGTCCTTTTTGAATGCTTGTGTACCTTTTTTATTTTTATTTTATTTTTTATTTTATCATTTTCTTTTCTGTTCTGGTTCCATTTTGTATTTGCCTAAGGTTGTAGTATCTTACTTCTGTTCCAACTCCTCTCATTCACTTACCTGTTTCACTAGTATTTTGTTCACTTCCTAAGGTCATCAATAAACATAAAGATTGGTCAGAAGTACAGTCTCTGTGACATAATAATACACTGTCTGGATGTACTGATAATTCAGAGGGTGGAGTATTAATAATGATTGGCTACTTAAGTAAATTTTGAACACTATTTCTTCCAGTCATGAGGGGACACTTCATTCCAGTACAAATATATTATTATTTATGCAGTAATGACAATAGCTGCATTTGCGTGCTTATAGTAGTATCTTCCACATGAGGAACTATAGTAATTACAAATGCATTATTATCATCACTTTTCATAGATAAGGAAGAAGAAAGAAAACAAAGCCCTGAGACTTAGCTAAATGTCAGTAAGATGACAGAAGACTCATAGAGAAAAGGCAAGAAAAAAAGTGGATTTTCATCACCTAGGTTTTTATAAAATTGCTGAAAAGGGATGCTGGGAAAAGAGGTGGCTGGCATAGACATGGGGAAGTACTTACTCCCGAAGGGCAGAGGAAGTGTTCTGATCTGCTGGATTTACAGAGTCTGAAGGCCTGATCCTGCCTAGGTTTGTTGGACCTTAATTGTACCTTCCTGGTGCTGCTCAAAGAGCCTTGCTATGCAGTCATCCTCCAAGACCTTCTAACCCTCTAGGTCTGCTCTTTTTCCTAGTAGATGATTTCTGGAAGACCAACTTACTCACTGCCTTTTCCCTCCACTCCCCTGGTATTAAATGTCATATTTCTGTGGGCTTATAGAAGCCACCTGTGAAACCAGTGTGATAAGAACAGACTTCTTGGTTAAATAGTTAAAGTCGCTTCATGTTCTTGCAGTAATGAGTAACATTTAGATTATCCAAATCTAGCATTTGCCATCACTTCTTCAGGACAGGTCAAAATTGTATGTGATAACTATTTTTGTTTTCAGTGGCTGTGGTAAAGCAGTCATCAAAGGAGTCTTCTAACAATTATAATTGTCCCAGCTATGCAATATGTAGATGTGGTGGTTTAACGCCAGTAGGTAGCTGAGCTCCACCACACTGTCCTCTCACTCCCCCTCCTCAACAGAACAGGGGGAGAAAGTATGATGGAGAAAAAAGGCTCCCAAGTTGAGGTAAGGACAGTAATTGGGAGAGGTAACAGGCAAAACATGGATTGGGCATTGCCAAAGATTGCCAAAATGTGTAATAATTGCGAAGAAGTTGTGTTGTTGCAATGTGGTGAAGGGACGAGGGGTGGAAAGTGAGTAAATTGTTCACCTTTGTCGGTGTTGTGATGATGTCATGTTGACTTTAGGGGAATTCTGATGCTGTAAGCGAAGTTTGTGAAGATTGTGTGATGAATGTTGATGAATGTATATTTTAGTGATAATACTTAAATATGTTTTTCACAGAGGTGAGGGGTGGAATGTATTAGGCTTATACGGCATGGTTTTTGTAACGGGGGGCGCTGCAGGGGTGGCCTCTGTGAGAAGCACCCAGAAGCTGCCCCATGTCAGATCAGAGCCAGCTCCAGCCGGCTCCANGAAGAAGGAGGGCAGGAGGTGCTCCAGGCATCAGAGCAGAAGTTCCCCTGCAGCCCATGGTGAGGACCATGGTGGAGCAGGCTGTCCCCCTGCAGCCCATGGGGTACCACGGCGGAGCAGATCTCCACGCTGCAGCCCGTGGAGGAGCCCACGGAGGAGCAGGTGGATGTGGCCTGAAGGAGGCTGCAGCCCATGGAGAGCCCCCACAGGAGCAGGCTCCGGGCCAGAGCTGCAGCCCCTGGAGAGGAGCCCACGCAGGAGCAGGTGATCCGGTGGGAGCTGCCACCCATGGGGGACCCGTGCTGGAGCAGTTTGCTCCTGAAGGACGGACCCCGTGGTACGGACCCATATTGGAGCAGCTCTTGAAGAGCTGCAGCCTGTGGGAAGCCCACGCAGGACCTGTTTCGGAAGGATGGCATCCCGTGGGAGGGACCCCACGCAGGGGCAAGGGACAGAGTGACCACGAAGGAGCGGTGGAGACGAAGCGATGTGGGCTGACTGCAGCCCACATTCCCCGTTCCCCTGTGCTGCTCAGGGGGAGGAGGTAGAAGAGGGTGTAGAGGGGAAGATGTGTTAATTTGCTTTTAGTTCTCACCGCCCCAGTCTGTAATCAATAAGCATTAAGTTGCATTAATCTCCCTACGTGGAGCCTGTTTTGCTCGTGATAGTAATTGGTGAGCGATCTCCCTGTCCTTGTCTCAACCCCTGAGCTTTTTTTCGTTGTATTTTCTCACTCTGCTGTGTTGAGGAGGGAGACTGAGACAGCGGTGTGGTGGTGCTGAGCTACCTACTGATGGGAAACCACCATAGTACAGCAGCATGCTCAACATTTTGTAGATTTCCTAACCTAGACCCCACAGAGGAGCCCATCCACTGCAGCATGTCATTGAGATGACGAGGAAAAGAGGCACAGCTCATGTCATGGAGATGCACCTTCATGGGATGAAGCTCAATCGACTTTTAAATTGTGAGTTGGAGTTAACAGCAGTCACATACAGTGGTGAATTAGCAGAAACAAGGCTGTATCTAATTATCTCTGCAGGGTCCTATAACAATAAACACATGCGGTTTGGTATTCATATTTTTGATTTAGACACCGAAACAAGAAATGTCTGATACCATAGCCATATGTCATCTTACAGCTATAATGGTGATTGCTGTTTAGATGTTTGTTACACCTCTTTTGAAAGGTATATGTTAAAATGACTGATGAACATTATTGCGTTATGGCCACCTACTCTTTCAGATACTCAAATATTGCAGTGAACAATGGTAACACGTAATAACTTTAGGCCTTGATCTGGCATCATGAACAAGTGCATCCTTCACTCGTGCACATTCTTAAATTTACTAGTTTGAGTTGCCCAAGTAAAACTAGTTATCCTTGGTTCTTTCTGATACTTCAAGTACTTTCTCTAAAACCTAACAGTAGCAAAGTCTCAGGTCAGTCGGTTACAAAGAAAAATGTGAAGAATAGATGCTCAGCAAACTGAATTTCCAGATTTCCTCAACTGGAAGTAATTCACAGATCATGCCTCTCTGCCCCCACCTCTTACTTTCATTAAAAAAGCAAATTGCAGTCTCTTGGAGCTTTCTAAGGGAGAGGTGAAAATAGATCAAAATTTCTCTAACCCAGCTTAAGCTAGTCACACAGAAACCAAACACAGTCCAGCGACTGTACAGAGGAATGCTATGTGCAAGCTAGAATGCGCTGCTTCTCAGGCAGGTTTCAGAAGACCATTCTATTACGATCATCTCTTTTCTGAAATGGATGTGGTCCATGTCCAGCTGGACCAGAATGTGGGCAGAAAAGATTGTAGCTTGTACTATCTGACTAATTTTCCCTAACTAACCCCTTCTGCCAAGGCTTTAATCACAGAAGTAGTAACCAGGTAGTCAGTGTTATCTAGTTTTACAGGTCAAAACTCACGTTTCAAATTTCACTAAGGGACTGAGTAGCAGCCAAACAAGTTTGGTAGGTTTTATTGCTGTTAATATAAAATATCTAGAATTTTTATAAAATATTCAAGAATGCGCTTTTGTATAACACACTGCAGTAAACATGGCAGCTGTACCATGTTTAGCTGCTGTAAGATGGACACTGAAAAGCAGTGTCCTTTCCTGAAAATTTCCGACAGGTATACACGCACACACACACAAAACGTGTTTTCTTCTGCTCTTTTTACATGAACACCCAACAGAACCTATGGATCCAGCATGACCCAAAGTTCTGAACCTGCACAACAATTGTTCACATGATTTCTCAACTCTGTTCTTTTCCAGTTATTTCCAGCCCACATGGATCTGTAACTCAGTCTGGTCAAATATGAAGTAAGCTGCTCAACAGCACCAGCTGGATCTGATGAAATAGATATGTGCAGCTGGGTGTTATCCTCCCACTGAAGGTACCACAACTCATGTATCATCACTGATTTCCTGTGTGGCCTCATACACACATTGTATTGGACACAAGAACTCCACTTGAAAAGTCATCCAAGGCAGATTAGTAATTATCCAGTATGCAGATGAGCAGTCACCTAATATTTGTTGTAGTCAGTGCCAATCTGTAGAAGCTGATATTATAATAGGTCTACAGTTATCACTGTTTGAAAGGGGTATGTATAACAATACCTTTTTCCTCGGAGATTACTGCAGCCAGTGAGTTCCAAAGAAATCCTCAAATGAGAAAGTTCTTAGTGCTGGAAATGTTATCCGGATCTCTGGGGTTGATGCCTAGATCTGTTCCAGGCATCCTGTACGACAGAAGGTATGCCACTCACTTTCCCACGTCTTAATCTTCCAGTATAAAATATGAATAATAATTCTCAGCTTTACTTAGGCATTGAAAACAAAATTCTTAGAGATTTTCAAGATGAGATGGCAATGCACAGAAAAACATCTGAAAATGAACAGCCACTGACAGGATGAGAATGCATGTTTGGCCTGTGTAGCAATTCATCATTGAGATACCAGGCTGCCTTGTTATTTCCAAGGGGAGTAAGTTAAAATCTGGAAAGTGGGCAAGCAGCTGAATTAAAGCCATTCCATCTTTAGCTTAAAAATAAAATACAAACCATCCAGTGAAAAAGTATATCCACAAAGACAGAAGGCTAGTAACAAATTAGGGTAGGGGATACAGCAAAGGACAGGATGAGGACTAATGGCATTGCTTGCAGAAGCAAGTAGTTTAGAAAGAATTCACTTTACCTTATTTAATTGACTGTGAGTTATACATTTAGACGAGCACAAATGCAGACATTCCCTCAACAATCAGCAGAGAGGAAGAAAGATACCTCCTGAGAGTCTCTTACTGTGTCTGCAGGCTGGAAGGATGTAGGATTAGGCAGCCTCCCCTGTGCTGGCTGCAAAGAGAACATGTATCACTAGCTTTGACTAGCTATCTGCCTCTTAGGTAGCTCAAAGGAGGTGAATTAACCCTGCCCTTCTGGTTTTTACGTTTTTAACAGTAGCCAAAAGCTTAACGCTAGCAGTTATTTCACATTGCAGTAATGAACAATCAGACATTGCACCACCAAATGAGTAAAGATGTGTCCCAAATTTCTTTATTATAAAAGCAGTATAATTAACCCTATCTTCTACATAGCTCTCTCTTGTGCAACTGCTAGCTATATCTTGGCAAGTAGCAGAGGTTTACATCCAGATTAGGAAACTCGTTTGATAGATTTTGAGTACTATTTGAGACCAGCACTTAAGGAGCAAAACATAAAGAGAAGAACAAAGAAAGAAAAAGAGCAGAAAGTGGGAGAACAAGAAATGTATAGGCTTGTACAAGGGATAAGAGACTCATCAGAAATGATTTCTCTCATTCCACAGGAATTAGATGCTGTGAAGAAAACCTGAAAGAAGGAGACTTTGTAAGATAAGACCTGTATTTTCCAAGCAATGAAGAATGCTGATCAATTCTTGAACACCATGGATGTCTCTCCTGAGACTTGTGGATTCACACAGTTCAAGGTGGAAAGGACCATTGGATTATCCAGCCTGATCTCTTCTTAGCACAGCTTAGAAATTTTCACCTAGTAGCCCAGAATATTGACCAGAATAAATTGTGCTTAAATATAACATATTTTACTACAAGCTTTATCTTGTAGATGTCAGAATCAGAAAAATGTATGCATTCCTTTCCAGAGGTTTTCCATCTCTTTTCCCATTTCTCAGTTGTCTTTTTTGCCGCCCTTGTGCCTCCTTTTCTCTGTTCCAGTCTCCTCCTACAGAACCTTCCTCTAATTCTTTTTGCTCCATTGGGTCCGGCTTTGATAAGTTTGTATTCAAGTCTGGTATAGCTGGTACCTTACCTAAGCGATCTCATACATGGTGGTATTCTTGATATGGTTATGTACGTGCTTTTGACCTTGTGAGATTGTACTCCACAGAAGGTGCCCTTTCCAAAATACTCCCCTTCAAATGCTCACAAAGCTTGTCTTTTTCTCACATAACTCCCCCATAAACACATGGGAGATCCAGCCATCTTTCACAGCATTATCTATAGCTTTCACCAGCTTCTCACAAAGTTATTCACGTTCAGCAATTTCTCATGTCACGTTCACTGGATTCCCATGTCCCTCAGTTAACTTAGCCTCAGGTCAGGACCTAGACAACAGCCCAGTCATTTGGCTGCAGCATTAACACCATCTTGGTATCAAGTTTATTGGCAGCCATTTCATATTCATCTCTATATCACCGAAGTAATACTCAAAATACATCATGGTCAGAACCAGTCTCTGAAGCAACCTTCTGAAATGAACAGCACGAACACTTCTTATTGACACTTCCTTTCGTGGATCTGTTAATTGGGTCAGTTTCTAAATTGGTATTTTGTGTATGTGCACAGCTGTGCATTTTGCTGACTTTCAGCACAAAACAGTATCTATAAGACAACACATAGAAGCCAGGTACAATGGTTTTCATTGTTTTAGTGATTGAATTTGCTCATCAATAAGGAAAAAAAGTTTATTTTCTAAGTCCAGTAACAAAGCATGCTGTAAATCTGTAAATGAATAAGCACTACGGAACAAGATCCACTGATATAAATAACTACTGTTCTCTCTTCCTTCTTCATTAAAAAACAAACAAAACCAATAAATTACACATAAGGCTTGAAGTAATCAATAATGACAAGTAATATGCCATGGAAAAATAACAACTAGGACGAACAGGAATATTAGACATCTGGTGGTTGTTCTTGCTGCTAACAATCTTACTATTTTGTTAATTAACCACTTATTTTCAGATCAACTCCTGAGTCGTTGAGGTGACTCCACCATCTAGAATATTTGTTTGCTTCTTCTTGTGGACATCTGTAGGTTGTAGCAATGCATCAACAGCCGGGACCAGTCTGCATGCTCTCAGTAAATAAAGACTTCATGAAATACTCAGCAGAGCTCTCTCCAAATGCACTTTTAACCAAATCAGCTACACTGAATGTCTGTCATTAGTTGTAATCAACAAGCTACCATCCCTTTTGTTTAGACCAGCACTTCATACCAGAGACTCTGAACGTCAAATACCAGCTCAAGAGGATGGGTTGGTTGCTGCCAAATCTTCAACTAGAACAGGATGACCTTTCTCTTATATCCATTTCAGAAAATGAGTGTGTTATAAAGATTTCCTCAACATTAGAAAAATGCTTCGTGATTCACTTGTGCATTTGCCACACTTGGATTTGCAATACGATCATCCAAACTGATACAAAATCTTACTATATGATCACGTATTTAAAATAATGAAACAGGATTTGCCTGACGTAACTCTTTACGAAAGACTGACCTCTCTTTCCTTCTGTCATCCATTTTTTCTTCATCACATCTATGTTTTTCTGATTCACATGTGATTTTTGTCATTCAAACTGGTAGCACCTTTAGGTGAAGACTTCAACTGGTATACTTCTTAAATTACCTATACATCCAGGACATTATAATGAATAACAAGCATAAACATTTATAAACAGGCAAGTAATGGTTCTACCATCAGTTCAAACATTTCACTGAAGCGTACCCATATGGAAGCTTCTTTATTTTTTCTGTTGGTATTACAGCACTTCTTTCTCAGACACTTTTCTCTCTTTGCTGCTTTTTTTCAGAGGTCTACCCAGTCTTCTTTCTCCCATTCATTTAGGTTTTGCTAGGATTCTTTCCACATAGTATCCTGGTTTCTTGTCACAGCTACAGAACTCAAATGACCACCCCCTATAGCATTATTCAGTAGAACAACGCAACTCTCATCTCCTTTGACCCAATCAAAACTCCTACTAATAGAATAACCTATGACTACGAGCTCAAGTAAAAACAGATCCAGAGTGACTTTCATGTGACTTCTGCTGCGCCTTTCAATTACGACAAGATTCAGATTCTGGTGGAACACGAGAGCTCCAAGACAACCACACAACCACCGAAACCACCAAAAATGCGTGCATGCAAGGAGAAGGAGTAAGGCAATGTAGAAAAACACTATCACCTCACTTCTTAGCTGAAAGTTTTAATTCCTCTGTATTTGGAGAAAAACAGGCATCTCCACGGGATGACCCATTACTTTCTAAAATAGGTGTTTGGACTGAATTTCTCTCTTGAAATGCCTCTTTCCTTTCAGTGCTGAGTGAACTTATACCACTACATTTGACAAGGTGCTTATGGTTCCGTTGAATACAAGATGAGGAAGATTAATTTCAATTAAAAGCCAGTTTAGGTATTATATTATTAATGTCACGTGGTTTCTATGGAATGCTAATGGTAAGTAGTAGGTTATTAAATTAATATGGCATCTGTATACATATATAGAGAGAATATGTCTCAGTGCTTTTCATGAAGTGTGTTAACAATCTTGAAAATATTGTAAGCATCAGAAGAGCCATACTTGCTAGAAAGAACATAGTAATTAGCAAGTAGTCAGAATGTAAACTCCAAGAGGCTGAACTGTTCTACTTACTGCATTTGCATTACCATAATCCAACTCCAAGAAGAAAGGGACAGCTCAAAGAAAGCGCTGCCTTTAGCAGCCTTAGGCACACTGCAGATAACGGATCAGCTTATGAAGAATCCGTCTGAGAAAAAGGTAAAGGAAAGACGTAATCTTAAGGAGACGGTCAGGACACAGAGTTCAGTCACTGTGTTACAGCTAAACGAAGCTTCATAAGCTACGTATCGCTTGAAAATATTTTCAGATGTATTTTACGTTTGCACTATCGCGTTTCTGCGCTCTAAACTTTGTGCTCACGGACTCAACGCGGACAGCTCGCACTTCCCGTCCTCTCTGTGAGAATTAGGGATTACAATAACGACCGGAGGCACCAAGCGCTGCTTCGGCCACGCCAGAGCAGCGCTCGGGCAGGAGGCTCCCATCCGCTCCCCTCCCCGCCCCGCCCCACGAAGCCCGGTGGGGCCGAGGCCTCAGGCCACTCCCGCCCCGCAGCAGCAGCACCGCGGGCGGCACCTGCCCTCCGTTCTGCAGGGACGGGGCTGCGGCGGGCGGGCGGGCGGCAGGCAAAGCCCAGCTCCCCCTCAGCGGCCGCCGGGGCCGGTAACGGCCCCTCAGTGCGCCTGCCCCCTCAGCGCGCCTGCGCACAACATCCCCCGCCCCCCCCAGGGCCTTCACGAGGCGCGAAGGGAGAGGGCGG
>VXAL01001875.1:0-48020 GCA_013399475.1 Chauna torquata
GGCTCGGCTGGAGCTGCGCTGCCTCCGCGCCGGGGCCCGGGCGCTGGTGCTGGACGCGCACCCGGCACTGTCGGTGCGGAGAGCCGCGCTGCTGCCGCCCGGCGGGGCCGAGGACGGGGAAGGCCGGGAGCTGCCCTTCGAGAGCAGCCCCTTCGCCAGCTACGGCTCCGCGCTGCGCATCGCCCTGCCCGAACCGCCGCGGCCCGGGCAGCTGCTGGCCGTCCGGATCGACTACGAGGCGGGCGAGGGGCCTGGGGTGAGCGGCCGGCGCTGCGGGGTGCTGGGAGCCGGAGCAGCGGGGACGTGGGGACGCGGGGACGCCTTCCACCCAGAGCGCGTCCCATCCGCAGTCCACGCGGCCTCGTCACGAAGGCGCCTGGCGCGGGACGGACTCGTCCGCGGCCCCGCAGCCCTCTCCCGGAGGGGAGCCGCTCGGGGCTGAGCTGGCCTTCGGCTGGTGGGGACTGCGAGCGAAAGCTCGCTGCCCAGCGCGACCTCACCGGCTGCCGTTCCGCCTGTGCTGCAGATGTCCTGGCTGGACTCCTCCCAAACTGCCCAGAAGGAGAAGCCTTTCCTCTATACCTCTGGCTTCCCTGTGCTCAACAGGTCCTTCTTCCCCGGCTTCCACACCCCAGCCACGAAGAGCACCTACTCGGCACGGGTCCAGGTAAAGCCCCGCCGCTCACAGCGCTGTCTCTTGTCTCTCGCCAGGTGTGCTGGCTCACCCCCGAGCAGACAGCGGGGAGGCAGAAGCCCTATATGTACACTCAAGGCCAGGCCGTCCTGAATAGATCCTTTTTCCCTGGCTTTGACACTCCAGCAGTTAAATGCACATACTCAGCCACAGTGCAGGTAAGCGGCTCCCCAGGAGGGACGCGGGGTACGAACCCCGCCACCTTCACGAAGCTTTTCTAGAGCAAAGCCCTCATCCTGCTCTGGTCTGTAAGCGCTCAAGGGGAGGTGGCAGGAAGCTGCTGGCTTCTCGCAGGACGCCCTGGGCACGCTGAAGTGTTCGGGTGTTGTGTTCTGCTGCAAAAGTGCTGCCCAGACCCCACATGGCAGCGGGTTCGAGGCGATGCACGTTGCAGTCCTTCAAATCCCCCGCCATAGGCCCCCAGCAGAGAAAGCACTGAAAAATATTTAGCTTGTGCTCCTATTTTCCTCTATAAAGATGAGTATACACAGCCCAGATCGGTCCTCTCCCTCCTCCCCACCCTTCCCCAGCCACGTCTTCAGACACTGGTCCGTGTAATTGCGTGAAGGCGGATGCGTGTCGGGTGATGTGCTGAAAGCTTTTGTCTCCGAGTGGGAGGTTGCCAAAATACTCCGTACTTGACGCAAAAATGCCAGTTAACAGCTGGGATTAACTTGGTGCTTGAACCTCTCTGGTCTCCTCTGTAGGGCTGCATCTGTCTGAATAATTCCTCTAAATCATTACTGTGGAAAACCCAGTTTGGTCCCCTAGCAGGCAGCGGGTGCCTTTCCCTTTTTGTTTAACCCAAAACAGGACCAAGTCGCTCAAACCCAGATTTCTCCCCTCTCTTGGCGGAGTGCAGCCATCAGCGGTGCTGCCAGCCCCTCTGCTGCGGCGAGGGATGCTGCTGTGGGCTGTGACGCCAGGCGCTGGGATGCTGATGACACACTGAGGCTGTGGCATCGGCTGGTGATGCAGGAATTCATTTTTCTCCTTTCTGCTCTAATTTCTTCCCTAAAAGTTTGAGCAAAGCTCCCTCCTGAAGGGTGAGCAGGGGGCTCACCTGTTGGAAAACCCTGGTGCGAGGATCCATGCCGCGGGAGCCATGCTCCCGGCTCACCTCCCGCCCCTGTCCCGCGGGAGCAGCGAAGCTCGGGGCTGCGGGAGCCCTGCCTGGCTCGGCACGGGCCAGCGGAGCAGCTGCGGAGCTTACTCGGGCCTGATGAACCGGGGGAACGAGTTGTTGTGCAAGGAAGGGGAGAAGAACTGGTTTCTGCAGGGTTGGCATCCTCTGCCCATTCAGGGCACTAGCTGATTCCTGCCTTCCTGCACCTGGTGCGCTGCTCCCTGCTGCGCCCGTGCACCCTGCAGCGCCTGGGCTGCAGGATGGGCCGGGCTCGGTGCACGGCAGCACGGCTGCACTTGCCGTGTGCCTCTGTGGCTGCGGGGAGAGGTTTGGCCGCTTTGTCCCGAAGGCTGCAGTGCGGAAGGGACGGTTGCAAGCAGCACGGCTGGCCGGGGCTTGGCTCTAGGGACAGGCTGCAGCGTCCCCAGCCGGGTTGGATGACACCCCGCTTTGTGCAGTACAGGTCTGATGGACGTTTTGTCAACATTTCCAGGTCCCCGAGGGTTTCACAGCTGTGATGAGCGCCACAACCTGGGAGAAGCAGAAAGATAACACTTTCATCTTCAAGATGGACCATCCGATCCCCTCCTACCTGATTGCCCTGGCTGTCGGGGACATTGTGTCTGCTGAAGTTGGCCCGAGGTAAGCGCCTGCAGGAGAGACCTGAGCGTTAGGCACGGCCATGGGATCCGCTGGCCGTGGAGGGGTCCCTGGCAGCGCTTGTTTCTGCCCTGTGCACATGGGCGAGGGCAGCGTGTGCTCATCGCGGAGGGTCCCAAGTCTCCCCCAGGTTGGTTGTTGAAGCTCCTGGCTGTTACAGTAACCACATAAAAGCCCTTTGGCATTCAGACTAGGGAAGAGATTGCAATTGTTGGACTCTAATTAGCTTTATCTATCACCAGGCTTTTAAGTTGTCATGGAATAAACACTCGCAGTTACTGTCTGATGAAGCAATAGGGTCGAAGTCTACCAATGGTTGAAACTTCCTCTTCTGCACACTTGGCCAAGCACATGAGTTGCAGGAGGTCTCTCCCCTGTGTGACGTTTGTCCAACATGGTCCTCCTGGTGCTGCCGCCTCCTCCTTCTGGAGACACAACGCGCTGATCCGGGCAGGGCGGGGAGAAACCCTTCGGAGGGCAGGTGCACCCTCTGCTTGGCTCTGGAGGTTGCCCTGACTCAGAGGGGTTGCTCAGTGGGGCCAAATGTTCCCGAAAGTCACCGCTCCTCAGGGTCTGGAGGGACTCCCTTCCCCTACTCGGTCTGAGCTCTGCTGGTCTCTGCAGGAGCCGTGTCTGGGCCGAGCCTTGCCTGATTGAGGCTGCTAAGAAGGAGTACGACGGGGTGATCGAGGAGTTCCTGGCCGTGGGCGAGAAGCTGTTTGGACCCTATGTTTGGGGCAGGTATGATGGGCCCTGTTCCTTGGGGCTGGGGAGGGAGCGTCCCCCAGCCCTGGGCCACAGCTGCAGGAAGAGGTGGGTCTGTACCGAGCCGCCGGCTCTTCCCTGCCAGGTACGACATCCTGTTCATGCCACCCTCGTTCCCCTTCGGTGGGATGGAGAACCCCTGCATCACCTTCGTGACGCCCTGCCTGCTGGCTGGGGACCGTTCCCTGGTGGACGTCATCATCCACGAGATCTCCCACAGCTGGTTTGGCAACCTGGTCACCAACGCCACCTGGGGCGAGTTCTGGCTGAACGAGGGCTTCACCATGTACGCACAGAGGCGCATTTCCACCGAGGTCTATGGTGCGTGGCCATGCCCAGGGCGCGCGGGCAGCGGGGCTTTGGGCTCCGTGCATCCCTCGTAATGCTGCGTGCGGGGCCAGAGCCCGTACTGCATCCTGCAAGAGAAGAGCAGCGGTCTGTAAAGCACTGGGGTTTCTCGTTAACAGCAACCAAGCTCTCTGAGACCTGTGTGGAGCTGCAACATTCCTGTAGCAGGGATGTGGAGCGCTGCCGGGCTGGGGAGCAGTGATCTTGCCCAGTCTCACCTTTCCTTTGCCCTCCCAGCTCCCTGGCAGTGTAACCGGTCCTTTCGCTAAGCCAGGGCTGCATTACTGTGCTTCCCACCCAAACGCCTCATTTATCTGTCCCTTCACCCAGTGATGGGGCTGGCCCGGCAGCTGCTCTCCCAGCGAGCAAGCTAACGCTGCTTCGCCCTTTAGCAGCACCCGTCGCGCCCTCCTCACCTCCTGGGGCAGGCACCACAGGAACGTGAAGCGTGCGGGTCAGGGTCTCCGAACGCCTCTGCTTCTCCATGCCAGGATCAGCGTACACCTGCCTGGAGGCCGCGACAGGCAGGGCCCTGCTGCGCCAGCACATGGACAACACCGGGGAGGACCATCCGCTGAACAAGCTGCGGGTGGTGATCGAGCCAGGTGTGTGGGTGCCCCTGCACCCAGCCGCAGGCGGTGCTGGGTGGGGGGGCCCTGCTGCTGGGGTGCTTCACAGCGCGGTGCCCGAGGGCAGTGCCCGCTCCGGGACAGTATGGCAGGGCTGTGCTCCGCGTGGAAGGCGTGAATCCAAGTGCACTGCTCGTTTCGCAGAACGGCAGATCATTTGTGAGCGGTTGCCTTTCTCCCCTGCTAGGCGTCAACCCGGATGACACATACAACGAGACTCCCTACGAGAAGGGGTACTGCTTCGTCAGCTACCTGGCGCATCTCGTGGGGGACCAGGGCAAGTTCGACGCCTTCCTGCAGGTAGGCAGAGGGACAGCATGCCTGTGCTGGGGGAGCCCACGCTGTGCCTGCAACGAACTGGGGCCGGATGATGCGAGACACTGCGGTGGGAGGCAAGAGCGCAGGGGGAGCCAGGAAGGAAGGGCTGAGCAGGGTGGCTGAGGAGAGGTGGAAAATGGAGGTGGTGCTGGGGGGGTGACAAGGGCTGAGCACAGCAGCAGATGGCGGGGGTGTTCAGGGACGTGCCAGGGGACACGCAGGCGGGATGGCTATAACCGTGGTGGAGGCAGCGAGTGTGTGTGGCAGCCCACCCTGGCCGTCCCCACAGGCCTATGTGGAGCAGTTCAAGTTCCAGAGCATCACAGCGGATGATGCCCTCAATTTCTTCCTGGAGTACTTCCCGGAGCTGAAGAAGCAAGGCGTGGACTCAATCCCAGGTCAGCATGGGGCGGTGGTGGCTTCCAGGCCTGGGGCACTGCTCTGCAGCGCAGCACCGTGGGGGTCCCGGAGCCTTCTTCCACCCAGGTGTGGAGAGCTGCTGAGCCTGGCTCCCAGGATGACGAGAGCTCGGCATCAGCACTGCTCTGCCTCCTGCCTCCTCTCTGCTGGGCTTTCATTCTGGCGCTGGTCTCACTGCAGACCACATGCGTGTCAATTTGTGTCCTGCTCAGCAGCGATGGGGCTCAGCCCAGCCTGGTGCCAAGGCCCATGCCCAGCGTAGAGCTTCACGTGCCACAGCCGGTTCACCTCGCTGGTGGGGCTGCCACTGCCGAGGTGCAAACCAAGCCGTGGCTGGGGGAGCCTTACCCCACCAGTGCGGGGTCAGGTTCGCTGGGGCTCAGGCCACCCTGGGATGAGGCTGCAGGATGTGTGGGCAGCAGCCCCAGAGACCCCCCCCAGCTCTCCTTCCGCACCTCACTGCAGGCTTGGAGTTCAATCACTGGCTGAACACTCCGGGCTGGCCGCCCTTCCTGCCCGACCTCTCCCCGGGGCAGCAGCTGATGAAGCCAGCGGATGAGCTGGCAGAGCTGTGGGCAGCTGACAGCTTGAACATGGAGGCGATTGAAGCCGTGGACATCACAGCCTGGAAGACGTACCAGCTGGTCTACTTCCTGGATCAGATCCTGCAGAAGTCGCCCCTACCTGAAGGTGAGGGCCAGGTTGCCTCCAGTGCCCAGGGGAACCCCAGGGTGGCATCACACATGGACCAGGCTGTTGGCCGGGGATGCGAGGACGTCACCGGGACGTGCTGGTGCACATCAGTTGGTCCGTCCCCGCTGGAGCAGCCTCGATCAGCGTGGCGGGGAGCAGAGAGCAAGGGGAGGTGCATCCGAGCCCCGTGGGGACACGTGCCTGGTGGCGGTGCAGAGCCCAGCAGTCCGCAGGCTGGCTCAGCAGTGGTGTCACCGCCTGTGACACCGGGTGCTCTCCTTGCACCCGGTGCCGAGTGACCACTGCCACAGCCTGGCCCTGGGAGGCCCTGCACGGCCTCACCCCAGCCCTGCGGTGCCAGGGAGCCCAGGGCCAGGAGGATTCACAGCATGGCCGGGTGAGCTGGTGGGGCCCCGTAGGAGCAAAGGCGATCGCTGTCTCCCACAGGCAACGTGGAGAGGCTGAGCACGATGTACCCGAAGATCTCCAAGGCGCAGAACGCTGAGCTGCGGCTGCGCTGGTGCCAGATCGTCCTCAAGAACAACCACGAGCCCGAGTACAGCAAGGTCAAGGACTTCCTCCGCAGCCAGGTTTGTCCCGTCCTGGGCAGCAGTGGCCAGGCCCAGCCGCATGTGCTCGGGGACAAGGCCCTTCTGTCCCCTGAGGGCCGGGGTGGCCCTTGCTCCTCTCTGCTCTCCAGGAGTTGGCCGGGGCGGCATTTTCTGCACCGTCCCATCCCTCTGAGGGGACAAGGGTGACGCCAGGGGGGATGCAGGACCCCCCGGCCCACGGCAGGCCCCAGCACTCCCCGTGCCGCGGTGGAGGTGGCCATGAGGGGCCAGCGCTGTGGCGGGGAGGAGGCTGGGGCCCGACCGCCGCTCTCTCTGGCAGGGGAAGCAGAAGTACACCCTGCCCCTCTACCGCGCCATGTGGGGCGGTTCGGAGTCGGCCCGGGCACTGGCCATGGAGACCTTCTCGGTGACAGCCCCCCAGCTCCATGTCAACGTCCAGAACTACGTCAAGAAGATCCTGGGCTTGGAGGTGGCAGAGAACGAGTGACCGCTCCTGCGCCTCAGCTCTGTGCCCACCCGGGGCTCTTACTCTGGCAGGCCCTCAGTGAGCTCTCACTGCACACATTTCCTTATTAAACTTTGTAATTTTTACCTTTTTGTGCTTTTCCTATTCCCAGCAACCCCTGTGCAGCCTCAGCGTGAACCCACACTCCTGGCCAGGAACCTCGCCAGCCCTGCTCAGGGACACGCAGGCCACCGGGAGGCTGGTGGCTTCTCCCTGGGTTTGCGCTGGAGGGATGGGCCTGGCACGGGGTCCTCTGGTCCTCTGCCGGGGGCCCGGTGATGCCTGCACCACCTCAGGGAGCTCAACCCCTGCAGGCTCCGTGGGAGGCAGAGGCAAAGCTGGGCCCCTGGCACCGACCTGTGCCACACCTGGGGCTGGATGTGCCCAGTGGGACCCCCCCAGCACGGCGGGGATGGGTGTCACTGTGCTGGGAAGGGTCCTGGCTTCAGCCCCACTGTGCACTGCAGAGGATGAGAGGACGGGGGGGGGGATTTTTTTTCTGCAGGGGTTGGCGTGGGTGCAGCTGTGAGCCCTGGCTTTCTCCACCTGTCCCTTCAGGAGTTGGTGCCTCCTCTCCCCATGGCTGGGGTTCAGTTTGGGGCTGGAGAGGGCAGGATGCATCCCTGCTGTGCCACCTGTGCCCTGGGCAGGACAGTGCCCTGCCACAGGCCAGCACCGTGACAAACCCCACCAGATTTGTGAGCAAACGGGGAGCATGGTGTGGGATCTGCCCTCCGGCCCCTGTGCATCGAGGACGGAGCCTGGCCCCGCTGCATGGCCCCACAGAGCTGCGGTGCAGGAGCAGCAGCTGGGTCAAGACCATCTCCTAAGCTTGGCCCTTACATGCAGGGAGCGACTATAACAGATTTCTGAGCAGCAGCAGCATAATGGATGTGGGGCTCCATCCCCTGTGCAGCCTAATGGGCTTTTAGACAGAAGTGTTCCATCAGGAGAACAGCCGTCTGCTCTGGTGAGCAGCCAGGCGCTAACAGCAAACCACACAGCGAGGGGCAACAAACCCAAGCTGACACATACGTGGTGCCTAGCTGGAACCAGCGCTGTGCATTTTGCTGGGATAAATCCCACTGAGGATGGACAATGATGCAAGTAAAACACGACTTGAGGGCTTCAGAGAGCCAGTGTGGCCTACATACAGAGGAGACCTTAGGAATAAGACAAGGAGCAAGCTACACAGCCACACTCTTGTTCCTCATCAAGCACAAGAAAAAGAGCACATTCCCTGAAGCCAAATTCCAACACAATGCTGCCCAAAGGCCACACCAACATCATGAACCCTGGGATCCTGCTGGCCACAGAGGCCTCTGAAGCCAATGGCTCGACAGGATGTGCTAAAGTGGAGAGGAGAGCACCCGATTGCCTGAGGAAGCACAAGTAAACACTAGCAGCGTGAGCTCCAGTAAGGTTAAGCACCTTGGGAAGTAGCTGTTCTGATGCTGCTCCTTCAGGACCTCCATGCAGGAGACACTTCCCTATGAAAGCCGGAGATGCACCCATGCGGACGGCAGCGCAGTTCATTTTGGGCTGTGCATCCACCTGCTCCTGTGGGGAGGCCAGCCTGCTCCCCACCAACAGCTCTGGCACCTCCCGGCCTCCTTCGCCCCAGACCCAGGAGGGCAACGGGTCAGGCCGAGCAGGGCCAGCCTTGCCCACGCATCGGCCCACGGCTCCTCTCTTCGAGGGCTGCAAGTTCCCAGCTCCCTGCACAACAGCAGCCCAGAAGCAAAGCACGACACTAACATAGCAGCTCCATTGACTGCCATTTTTCGGACAATAAATCCCACTGATGCAATGCGAGTCAGACCAAGCACTGAGGTCACTGGAGCATACACCCGGACTAAGCCAAAACCACCTCTGAAACAAAGATGCCTGCAGTGCCCAGCTCCAAGCATGCAGAGACTGCACATTTCATCACTGATGTGCTCAGAAATAAACTCCAAACCCCCAATCATTAGAGAAAATGGAGTCAAATGGGCTGGTTATCACACGGATGAAGTCACCTTCCTTACCAGGCTGCGCATCTTTGGAAAATGGGTATCCTCTAGCGGATTCAGCATTGCTGAAAATAACTTTTAGTATTATCACAAGTTGTAGCTTGTAACCTTTCTCCATTTGCAATCTTCTGCTTTCGCAGGGAAAATGTAGATTGTCGGTACAATTAATACAACCCCTGACAAGAGACTACTTTACCTCTGAGGCATCTGGAAATAATCCCCCAGGTTGAAAATGAGTCCTTGGCTCTCAGATGCATCTGCCACCTCTGGTCTGACTCACCTGAGCAAGCCATCAGCTGGGAGAGATCATAAAGCATTTCCCTTGGATTAAATGAAACCACAGCTTCTCCTCTGCACAGAGACTGCAATGCCTTCAGCGTACCGAAACACGCACGTGCATGTAAAGCTACAGGATGCCGAACAGGAGCTCGGCACCTCGCACTGCACCAGGAACCGAAACCATAACTACAGCCACAAGGGCAGAAGCACAGGGGCTGGGCAGCTGCAGCTCCCAGGAGGGCTCTTCAACCGCTCCAGCTGCAGCCAGCTCTCACCCTTTCAAAAAGCCCAGCAGAGAGTAGCACTACCGCCGGGCTGCCTTCTGCTCCACACGCATTTCTCAGGCAGCAAGAAAGGGAGCATTAAACCACCCTGTGAATCTTCTCCACCCAACTGCCAGCTACTGCTAATGCGTACTGCTGGGCTCTGACCTGCTGTGCTGCCTCCTCCCAGTCCTTCTGGGTGGACGGGGACAGGCGTGCGTGTTCCCCTGGCACAGTCCCAGGACCTCTGTGTGCTGGTGCGACATAAGGCAGGAAAAGATTTTGATTCTCAGCCTCTTTCTGGTGGCTCTGAGCAGGGCACGGGAGCAGCTCGGTCAGCAGGCGTTTAGCCACCGGCTGATCTCCTCCCAGCCAAGCTGCACAACCGAGCAGGCAGGGAGAGGTAAAGCTTCTGTGTCCCCTCCGCAGTGCAGAAAGCATCCAGCATGGCCGGGAGCTGGGGAGCTGCAGCGGAAAGGGAAGAGCAGCTGCTTCTGAACTGGCTGGGAAGGGCGCTCTGCTTTCATTCACCTTCCTGCAATGGCAACGACTAACGAAGACACTTCAGTGTAAAATTAGTAACAAGATGTAGCACAGATATTTATTTTTTAACTACATGACCTTCATCAAGCTGAGAGTTCTTTTTGCTTAATTTTTTCCAAAATGAAAGCCAAGTCAATCATGTAATGCAGGGAGAAGATGTTAACTCTTTATTAATATATTGATTTAGAAAGGCTTAGTGAGACAGGATTAATGGATTTGATGGTCAGAAAGGACCACTGTAATCTTCTAGTTTGACCTGCAGTAGAGCATTGTCCTGGACTTCCTGCAGCCCACCAATCAAGGCAGTTGCAAAAGGGCTTATATTTTAATCCATGCCATGGAGAGTCTCTGAAAAGTCACTACATTCTGGTCCAACAGTCAGCTTCACCGCTAACACCACGCTCTCTGTTTCCAGTTTTGTTTTGTCTGACTTCCACTTGCAGCCCCTGGCTGTTTCAACTGAAGTTCTTTAAATAGTATTCTTTAAATATTGTGTTTCAAAACATTAACGACTCTCTTGCTCATGACTGCTTTATTTTACAGTACAAAAGTAATAGTGGGCTTGATTCAGACCTTAGTTACCCCCAAAACCATGGAATGAATTCATTCCCTTAATGGTTTCAGTTTTATATTTGTGTAACAGAGACCAAACCCTTCTCCATGAAGGTACAAACCAAGCAAATCCACGGGAGAGTAAGTCAGCTGTCCATGCTCCTCTTGGCCGTCTGCTATATTGTGTAGACACTGCGAGCAGCTCAGCATGGAATGGTAAAAAAGAGAGTCAGCCGTAAAGTGCTAGATTTTTGAGGAAAAAAAATGAAAAGTCCAATTTACCAAAGCATGTCATATGTCTGAGCCCAGCTCTGCACACTGCTTGTCTGATATGTGGTTAGCTAACGACTCTATGATGTCAAGAAGGAGTGGCTGACTTAGGGAGCGGAGATTTGGCAACTTGGAGACCTTCAAGGAAAAGAAAAACAAAACAGAAAAACACAAAGAAATTAAAACCCTCCCCAAATCACAGCTGATGTATCATTGTACCCCTGCCACCCCACATGAAACACGCAGGTCATTCAGGTCACGGCTGGGTGCATACTGTGTGAAATTACAATTGTGGAGCTGAGATGCAGAAAATGGCCCATGGGAGCTCAACTCGTGACTTCCTCCACTTGCATTCCACTCTCAGACTGCTGCATGGAGGAGATGGGAATGGAGAACAGCAGAAATGCTGACCCCAGCACTGCCTCTCCAAGAAAGGAGTAATTACTGTTCATAACGACAATTCTGCTGTTACTGGATGCAAACTAAGCACTCTCCTAAAAGCAAAGTCGGGCAGCAGCACAGCCCTGAACTTTGAAGTCTGTGTGTGTTTCTACTGACCTCCAGATCATCTGAACTTGACTGAGGACCTGATCTCTTCACTCCTCTGTGCTCCTAAGGAGACATGGTACTTTAAAGCAGAGCACTGCTTAGTGTCCACGCTGGTCAACAAAAACCTTTGCCACATCAAATATATGGGAATCTACAACAAACTTTATGCTCTTAGACTGTTCAGAAGCTCAAAAAGGAGCTCTACGCTTCCCTGTCTTCTCCACATCTTTATAGTAACAAGCCAGTAATCCCTCCTTCTGGAGTTATTAACATATATGTCCAGCCTTGAAAGCAGACTCTGCCTAAAAGCCTGTCCACTTATCCAACCTGTATTATCTGATCTAATAAAATAAATCACCTCACTTTAAGAAGCTCATCTGTGATAAAGCATAAAGATGTTCTGAGCATCTTTTGAAACCCAGGAAGGAAACCGCTGAGTATGCTTTCAGAAAGAGCTCAGGATAATACCTCTTGAAATAATATGCCCAAAATAAGGGGTTGCGAGACTAGGAGGGAAAGAGACCCCTGTAACTCTGTTGGGAATCCTGCTCTGTGCCTAGAGGCACGCACTGTGGAGGAACAGATCAGGGCTGGTGTCAGAGTACAATCGAACACTTCAGTTTTATTAGGGCTTTTGCACAGTACTGACACACAAGAGCCTAAATACACGTTGCCCAAACTACTGAACCTCTGGGAACAGCTCTTCAGTTAATATTCTTACTGTGGGGAAAACTTTAATGTTCAGAATCGAGAACGGCATTAACCAAGCTGGAAGAACAGGAGATCACAACAGCCATATACCCAGCCTGTCTAAGCCTTGATGACCCACCAGGCTTGCACAGCAAGAACAAATCACCTTTCAGAGTCTGTGGCATGCAAGGGAGCAGAACAGCAAGCATTCCTGCCCAGCCACGCACACACAGTCACACAGCGCTGGGCCAAAAATCACACACTGAAGCCTCTCAGGCCAAACACAAACATTGCATGATTAAGATTTCTTGCACATCTGCTTGACAGTCTTCCAGCCACATTTTGATGAAAACTGTTCTAACAGTCAACAGTTTAAATATAAAACATTTCCACATATTCTGGCTAGTGAAGATGAGTACAGTTGTGTAACACCCTTTAGTTCAGATCTTTTTTTCTGAGATGTTGCAATATTCATTTCCCCCCTGTACATTCTGATGAGAATCACTCCAACCTGTGTGCCTTCCTGTGGCCTCCACTGGGAAGTTGAGACCATGAGATTTCAGCTCGCAGGGACTACAGCGCATTGACCCCGAACCCAAGGAGCTGTCCCAACCACCAGGCTATCCTGTAGCCTGCAGCGGGGTCATTCTCCATCCCATGCTGAAGTTGGGCCCCTCTGCAGGATTCACGTGGCCAGAAAAAACACGTGTAAGATAAAGCCAGGGGCTGTAATCTCATGCTGAGGTCCCTCCACCAGGGGTGGGATTCCTGGATGCTGGCTCCACTCTCCAAGCTTTTTATGCATTTTTAGTGATTTCTGAATGTAAAATGCATTAAACTTGGGCATTTAATAAAGAGCCTGAATACCTCCCTCTGACTGTCCAATCTAGATACCAGCTGGACCTAGCAGTGCTTTCCTTCCCCGTGGGCAACGGCAGGAGGATTATGAGATTAAATATACGGAAGATAGAGAGCTACTTGAATACTACCTATGGAATTATTATCAGTAAGTACGTAGCATCCAGAAATCCCAATCCACAGTCTCTATGATCTACCTACCAATTTCAGCAATGTTAACAGTTGTGCAATGAACTGGTGACATGCTGGGAAACTCTCACAGAGGAGTCGTATCTCATATGAACAACAAAATGACAATACCCCTCTTCTCTCGAGTGAGGACAGGAATATCAGCACATCAGGCTCATGACCTTTTCTATCACTAGTGCATCATCCTGTGTATCAAAACATGGAAACCACAAAAAGCCCAGCCAAGTCATGGTATTCTGCCTTTTGAGCACAAGACAATATAAGAACTATGACAGGGAGAATATTTCAACAGAAATATGAACACCACACTTGCAGTTACTAGTGAAAGAGAAATTTGTGCATTCAATACATGACAAACTTATCTTGTTATACACACAAGAACCCAACGATGGCATGACACAAAATTAACAGCTGGAACAAGTGGAAATACGCAATTCTGCACAACTCCTGTTTTGGAAGGTCTTCATACTTCCAGACTAGGCTGTTCTAGTCTTTTATTTATTTTTAGTGTTAAAAGTATGCCTAGCAGACTTGTCAGCGAGTGTCAAGGACATGCAGGCAGCTCTCAGCTGTCTCACATGAGAAAGAATGGAATGGATTCCTATATTAATGTGTCTTTAACCAACGCAGTGACACAGGACAGCAGCTCTCAAAAGCCCCAGAAAAGATGCAACCAACCTTGGTGAACTGGTGAACAATGATGTGCAGGCAGTGCCTCTTCATGTCCAGGGCTTGGGTCTTGTCTGCTGCCTCTAAAATCTACAGCAAAAGCAAAGGTATGATTTTTCTTCTGCATTGCTCAGACGTACAGTGCACAAATACTGTTGTGACTCATAGGAAGTAATTCCTCTGAGCTATGGAAACATCAATGTTCTTCATTACAAACCTGAATCTTTTCTAAAATAATCAGAAATAAGCCTTGGATTTAAAATGTGTGGAGTCCTCAGGAGATAACCAGTAGGAAACTGCAGATGTTTCAGAGCCAGGTTCCCTGAAGTGTCCCAGTGAGACTGGTGTGGGCAAGAGCCAAAAGCAGTCAACACTGGATTTGATTCTGCTCATGTTGCAGAGGGTTCAGTTTTCTACCAGGTAAATGGCTTTGCTATCACAGAGTAGTTTTGTTGCCACTTCATTGCCAGATCCTGTCAGCATCGCTGATAAAACAAGACTAATGTCACCTGCACGCCACTGTTTAGCCTGGTACAAGTGTCTACCGAAAAAAGGATTTGGAGATGATTGCTGAGCAGACAGTACATTGTAAAAAGCCCTTTAGAAATACTGTGGGACAAGGAGCTTACAAGGAACGTCCTGTTGGCCAGTCAAGCAATACCTCCTGAACACTAACGCACAAAGAGCAGATAAGGAAATAAAGCCGCTGGAGGCTGCGTTCCTGCATACAGTTTAGCTGTTCAGGGCCGCTGTCCTCAGGAGGGCCTGCGCAGTCTCAGTGGATGTCGCTTTGGAAATGACTGAGTGAACCTGGCGCTGGGCGCACCAAACCCACAACAAGGGAGGTGAATGAAATGACAGTGTTTATGTAAGAAACTACCTCATATCTACCATATCAGATGACCGTGCTGGCACAGCGTCTCGATAACATGCTTGCACACTTGAGTCCCCTGCAGCGTGGACAGGCAGCAGGCAAGCACATTATGAAGACGACGAGCTGTTTATAGTCCTACAATGTATTCTGATCTTCCTGCTTTTCACATGCTTTCTTACACAAACGTGGCCCTAATTCCAATGCATTCAACTCTTCCCCACAGAAACCCACAGCAGCTTTATCTCAAAAGGTACACACCTTTACAGTCTACAGCTTCAACTCAAAAATTTTTTGTCAAAAAAAGAATAAATCCTAAGCCCACTGGAGCAGACCGTTTGGCTTTCTGTATCTAAGTCAAACAACTAATTAAAGCTAGCTGGGGACAATTACCTGGAGTACATTCTCCACTGTGACATTCATTTCTAGATTCTGCTTACAGTACGCTTGCAGTCTGTTATTGGAGAAGCCGTAATAGTAAGGTGCAGCAAAGAGGTAGCTGTTAATCTCATTAAGGAAAAAAAAAAAAACGTAAAGCAAAGGTAAACACAAATGCAATGACAGAAGTTAAAATAGATAATTCAATACTTCAGATTTAAGGATACAGGGAGTCTTCAGGAGGCATGTTTACTTCTCCATAATAAATATATCTAAGCATAGATTCAAATGCTTGTTTGCTGGGAACCATTTCGCCTATAGAAATATTCACTTGCCCATCTTCTGGCATGAAGGAACGAAACATGGCTTCAAAGTAACTGGGAAAGGAAATAAGACTAATGTAACACATTCTGCAGACAGATGGTTTAACTCTGTATTGTTCAAAGGCAGCTAGTAAGCGTTGCAGTTTCCAAAGAAGTAAATGCAGGTGATAACCTGGGCTAAAATATTGCTAAATTGTTGTTTCATAATCCCCATCATCTCCATCAACAGTACCTGAATTTTGTCTGTTTCTTGAAAATTAGGGCATGCAGTGCTTTGATTTTTGTCTAATTTGCATAAAACCCAGCAGAAAGCTTAAAGCATTATGAATTTCCTTGCTATTTACAGGCTGTGACTGCCAATCATGCAGGGTTTCTTTTAAAGAGTCGTGAAATGTTTCTGGTAAAATACTATGGTAACTAATACTGAATATTATTACTGGGACTGGAAAAGAATTGTGACAGTATTTGAAGGAGAAATTTTGCGTGAACACTTAATGTCTTGCAGGACATAAAGGTGCAGGTACACAGAACACACAAGCGAGGGACAAACCCACTTCACCCAAATACTCCGGAGGGAGAACAGTACGCATCTTCAGAAGGGCGAACTACTTGTTGCCATACTTTGTTACGGAGGTAAGCTAGTCTCTGTTATGCACCACTTTTTTTCTATGCTTATTCATACCCAGTCTTAAATAGCAGCAGGTGGGAAAGAGATTCAGGTTTTACATGACTTGAAATGGATGTTCACCGTCAGAACTCTTTCTGAGCTCAATGGACATCTGTTGCTTTCCACTGCACTAAAACAGCCCTATGCTTTACACCATTTTTCCTTCTTGTGATTTTACAGATTCTTTGTCCTGCAGTGCAGCTTCTTACACATCCTCTAGAGAGTCTCTACAGTTTTAATTTCCTCCTATCTTCCCCTGCTGGGTATCAAATTGAAAAATATTTAATCACTGTTGCTTAAAGGCTTATCACACTTATTGAGCAAAGCTGCATCTTATACTTCATGTGGATACAAAGTTCCTCCCTGTCTTCTGCAAAAAGCAATCTGACCCACACACTGCACAGCACTGAGTTCTACATACACAATATTTTTTATAGTTTTAATGAACAGTGACTCACCTGGAGCGGGCTGCTAGGATTGCTTTATGGGCTGGCCGTGGGTGGCCGTCCAAGAGAAGGATGATATCACAGAACTCAATCCCAGCTCCTTCTAGGTAAGCCTTCATGTCCTGAATTAAAGATGTTCCTGAAAGTCAACATAGTGAAATAGTTGAAGACACAATCGTTCCAGTTGACCAGGTGCTATCAAACTATTGTATGGCCAAGTCAGAGATGCAGGTCCTCTTTCCTTTGGGACCCTTGGGGTGAGCAAAAGGCAGGCCCTTCCATATCGTCTTGGAGCAAAATGAGCTTCATCCTTCCCCATCACAATCCACTTCCTACTGCCCATCCCAGAAACACACCCGGCAGCTCTGCTTTCAAACTGGTGACAGCAAGCACCAACAATGGCCACGCTGAAAGGTGCTTTCTGTGCATAAAGAAATCTGATTTCTCCCCACACTATTCATTATTCGCAAGCATCAGGAACATAAAATTTCGTCTCTTTGCCTTAATGAAAAAGCTCTCCCAAATCCTCAATAAAGGCTTCTTTTATCTAACTAACCTTTTATTTAACTAACCTTTGAAAATACACAATAACTGAGAAATAGAGCACATTCAAGCCTGATACAAACTTGCTTATATTTTCAAAGTTCATCTTTCAATTTTTTGATGTTTGGATCTCTAGCACCATTACAGCTGTGGATATAGAAGCTGTCTTCTCTGTGGGACAAATGCCAGCCAAAGGCTTTCTACTCAACCTTCCAGGACTGGCTTGCCCATCTATTTCTCCAGTACCTGATTCTTTTTGTGCAGCATTCCGAACCAATACTGGCAATGCCTCTGAACTTTGTGGCCTCTGCAAATGTCATTACTACATTCCCTTTTTTGAGTGTCAGGATGATAAAATCTTAAGTAAGTCCAGTCCCAAATCAGTCCTTGATGAATTCCATAATAGAACTGTAAATCAATCCTTCGCTTTCCAGCACAATCACAGAATGAAAATGAAAGGCAGGACCACTAGTGCAGGTTACTTATCTTCTCAAAGTCTTCCCATCTTCTCTTCTTCCGTTAACTTTTTTTTTCTTGACTAATTTTTCAATGCTTTTTTTCTTCTGTCTCTCACAATAAAGTACATCTTGTCATCACTAGCTTACTCCCAAAACCCTCTTCCTCACTCCTGCTCCTTCTTTGGTGTAAACCTGTGAGCAGGCTAACACCCCCACTTGGCTTGGTTATCTTCTACTCCACTTAAACTGAATGTCTACTGCCTTTTCTTTGAATCATTTTTTATATCTGTCCATTCCTTCTGCCTCTTATTCTCTCTCTGAATAGAATCTGGATATTTTATTGCAAGGAGAACAGGACTAAATTTAACATGACCTCTCACGCATTTCAATGGGGATAACGTTCCGATTGAAGCTCAACTGAGAAAGAACTGACATGTCCTGTGTTAGTCTGGGAGACAGCCTAATATAGTTATGCCAACTGAAGAATCAGTGGTCTGCAATGGTCTACTTCTTAGGCCATTTCCTAGACTAAACAAATCACCAGCAACTCGAAAATACCACAACTAATAATTTTATAAGGCATAAAAGTTACCAAAAAGTTACCAATGTCAAGCGGCTGATCGGAATGTGTTCGAACAGGAGGTTGCTGCTTTCTCCGTACAATCTCCACTATGAGGGATGAAGAAAGATGCTCAAACTCCTTCATCATTATTACCTGATTAAAATGTGATTCTTTCACCACAAAGTTCAGGCAATGTTCCTTAAAAAATAAAAATAAATTACTGTTTCCTGCATGAAGTCATCCTACAGCACCACATAAATATTACCATGTTACACCGGTAAATAGCCATCCTTTTCTTATGATCCTCCATATGGATCCTGCAGCTGGAACTATCAAATCTTTTCCTTAGTAAGTGACCATCTAGGCTCCCACTTAAGCAGGAAATTCAGGACAATTTTAAGTATCTAGAAAAATTGGACTAAGAAATAATGAGGAAAAGATTAATTGACTCCCATCCAGCTGCTCTGAAGATTTCTAAAACAGGAATCTCAGGAGATGCCAAAAACCACATGAAGCTAACTAAGATTGGTTGCTATCTCATAATAACTTTTTATATAATTAGATACAAACATTTAATTAGAAGAGTGAAGAGATCTTAACTCTTAATTCTATCCAGTAAGGGTACAAATAGCTGGAAGGATTTCCTTAAGGAAATTGTGTGGATTTTGCCTTTTCTGGCAACCTTTTCTGTAATGGTTGCAAATAGTCTGAAAGAGATCTATCTTGCAGGCTCTTGAATGACAAACTTGCTAGAAAAATCAATGTGGTAGAAAGGAGACAAATGAACCAGATCTAATACTGAACAGTTAAAGGAACAAAGAAAAATGGCCCTCCATTTGCCAGTGTGAACCAATGCTTTCCCTCAGTATATTTTCACAAGCAAAAATATAATCTATATCAGCTTACCATAAGGTGAGCACAAAATTAAGCCAAAGAATAATTGCTAATTTCCATTTTCTGCCATGTTATTTCAGCTGGGATCTACAGGGATCTGTCCAGGACCCGTCTGTAAAATGTTTTAAATAATGACTAGGATGCCAGAAAGAGCAGCCTTCTGCAGATGGCACCTAGCAATGAGCAATAACAAGCACATGAGACGAGAGGATGCCAATTCAAGATGATCCTGACAAAGTGGAGTGACGTGGAAGAGCCCCTGCCTCCCTGCTGGTAGCTAAGGCAGGTGGAGGTAGCTTGCTGATCTGAAATTATTGGCACTGGGTCCACCAATGCTGAGATACTCAGTTCCTGAGCTTCTGGGCACCTGATGGCACCACGGTCCTGTGCACCAAAGGCTGTACCAGCATCTACATAATTGCTGCTGACTCTGCTGCTGTCCTCCTGGATGCCTTTCCTTTGCCCAAATCCAGTGCATAAGGACTGCCTGAGGAAGTCCGGATACATACTGGCTTGTCTAGCCCCACTCTGGTTGTAACCGTCAGCTTTATGGCCAAGTAACGTGCACAGGCTGTCCAAATAGGCATTGCATGACCTTGCACTGACTCTTGGACTTCAGTGGAGGAACAACTCTGCAGCTTTAAGCAGAACTGGCGCTGGCCACTCTTGGTGGGAACGAGACCATCACAGTAAAAGCATGGTTTGAAACCTGGGGGTATCGACTCTGCCATGCATTTCAGCAAGTGCCTAAAAGCCCTTGTCCCACTATATGGAGGTGGGGAATTGCCAACACATTGATTTTCAAAAGAATGTTTTTCAGATCAGAGGCATAAGAACTGAGTTTAGTTTTTCATCAAACCAAGTGAAAGAAGCTGTTAGCAGGCTCTGCGTTAAAGAGTGGGACCAGAAAATGCACTGGTTCCATCTTGCTGCAGTGAGAGTGAATTGATAAAAAGCCAAAGTCACTCTGCCCTTTATATCCTACAGGACAGATACGCAAAAACATCAAACACTTAATGAAAAAAACTACATAATTGTCACAAGCTCCTGCAGTACAATCCACACTAACATATACACAAGCAACTATAATTATAGGGAAGAAGTGAATTTGCAAAGCTGACAGCTTTTGCAAAACATTAATTACTTCAAGATTTTTAAAAATTTCTTATCAGTTACTTTGTATGCAAAATGAGATTACCTTTAGCTGATCCAGCTGAAGCTTGTTAGCATTTTCACACACAATGAGCACATTCTGCAGATCTACAGATGCTTCAATATACTGAAGGCAGAGCTGTTCCAGTCGAGAGAGCTTGAAGTTTAAGGCTAGTTTGTACACATCCATAATAAGTAACACGTCCTGCACATGACCTGAAATCACAAGAAATAAAAATACCTTTCCATAACTCTAGAGAGTTCACAAAACAAAAAGAGAAACCTTTCTTGAAGTATTTATTTTGCATCAACCTGAGCATTCCAAACAGCGGAATGGGCAGCAATTGGTATTTTTATGGAGAAAAAAAATCCATTGCTGCTTGGACTAAATCAAGAATTGGTACTAAAAAAAAGAAATTAGTGGTCTTTCAAAATGGAGGCATGAAACAGCCACTCCAAAGATTTTTTGGACAAGGATTTTGTGACAATCTGGAGCACAATTTTTCGAGACCCTCAAAAGAAAAGGAAGTCTCCAAACACACTGACAAGCTCCTAAGCTAGCAGTCTGATTTTCCAAAGTGCTCAGCTGCTGACAGCTCTGTTGAAGTCCTTGGTATTTATGCAGTATTAGCAATCAACTCCCCAGTTTCGACAGGCCCTTAGAAAGGCACTCTGTACTTGGGCGTGTACAGATCTGAGGCTGGTGAGAAGAGAGGGCTGAAGGTAGAGAGGGGCAGTGGGGTCCCAGGCTGACCACTGCAATGGGGCCACCGAGACACCACCTCCAGGAATAATCCTCCACAGCCTTTGCTTTCCTCACAGGGGATCTCTGGCCATCTGCTGTAACTACTTTTTAATAGAGAAAAGCCTTCTTGCATGTTATTTGGCTTCCCAGTGTCTAATAAGGAAAATCCTATTTGATAGGCATGCTAAGTGTGATTAGCTCAGCCTCTGAAAGGATGCCCCAAGGCGCTAACCTCTGAACTATGAGGAGCCACTAGGAATACATAAAGTCAGGATGGGAGCATCGGAGGATCCCAGCAGACCAGTAGCACTGCAGAAAGGTAAGCACCAGGGAGAACATCTGATAGGCTGGGGTGAAGGGTAACAGGCTGCCTAGCCTATAACAAAGGGAAAAGTTCAGTGTGATAATCCCTTCTTTGGTCTGATCCTGTCCTGCAATGAGCATACTGAGGATTAGTGAACCAGCTGAGAGCTGGATCTGGCAACATCAGCAGAAGCCAGAGAGAAGGCTCCCTCATCCCCATTAATTAGGCTTTGCAGGGAAAGCTTTGGGATAACTGCATACAAATTAATATTTTACTGAGAATTACCTTTTCTAGAATGTATTGAAGCTGAAACAAAGCTTCCAGCGTTCGGGTAGATGCACCTCAGTTTAAACAACTGTGCCACGTGGCTGCAGCTTCCCCAGTCCACATCAGCTGGAGTTCCCTCTGGGTACGCCACTGTCACTCCCACAGCCCAACTCATCACTAAATCAAGGCCATGAGTTAGATTTGCTCTGCCAGAGCTGAAAGGTCTCTGGCTATTACTTCCTAGCCTCCAACTGCTGATAACTCGGGGATCTTCAATGAATGCATCTAATGGACTTCCGTCTTGAGGCATTCCTTTGGGTTGGCATTTTGAAGAGATGACAGATATTGGCTTGCTCTGCCTTTCAGTGCAGCCTCAGTTTGCAATGGGCCAAAACAATAGCAGAGAAAGGAAATAAGCCAATCCAGGACACATGGTCCTCCCAGACAGCCTGCTGTAATGTTCAAAATACCATAAATTTTTTGTCTGGTTGGGTTCTTCGGTTCTTTGCTTCCCTGCCCCTGCCCCCCTCCTTTGTTTGTAAAGATTAAGAACCTACCCTTCCTTGATGTTTCAAAAGAATGAGGTAAAACAGAAGCACTGGTTAGCATGCTTTGATAGAAGTTTGCAATATATATATCTCTTTTTTTCGGGTAAGTAATTAAGTGCTTTCAGTTAATCTGCAAAAACTTGATCCTGCTCCATATCAAAATAAACGTTTGCTCCCCTGTTGCTAGTATTTTGCTCTTATCCTGCTGTCCTACCTTTGCGAGGGTATTTTATTTTATCCGTATATAGGAACTGCATGAGCACCTCAAAGGGTTGCGCTTCAGCCTCTCGGATGGGCACTTCCAGCAGCGGCTGCAGGCGACACAATTTGACATTCCCACCAATCCCATCCTTCTGACATGTCCCATGTCCCTCGTCTTCAATATCTTGCTTTGATTTCTAATGAGACAGGAAAAACACTGAAATATGGCAACAAGCCTGTGACAGCCTACACACATTGCTATCGAACCTTTTCAAGATCCTTCTCATTACTGCACAATTTTCAAGACCCAGGACCTCATTATCTTCCAGATTATCTCCAAGATAAAAAGTAATTCATATGTGTTAGACTTACTGTTTGTTCCATGCCACGTGACAAACATGGATGAGAACAAATGTGAGCTCCTGGACAAAGCTCAAAAGCAGGACCTCAGAAAAAGGGAATGAATTCCACTGAGCTCACACTTCTGCCCCCAGCAGGAACAGCATCTCTCCTTGCAAAGGAAGAAGGAAGATGTAGGACCAAGTTCCTCAGATCCCTGCCTTGCAAAGTCAGAGCTCAAGTGCTGCACAACAGTATTTTAAGCCACTCCATTAGTTTTCACTCTGACAGCCTTTTCCATTGAAGATGAAGGGCTGTGGAGTGGCTAAGCAATTAACTGAGGGACAACGAGGCATCCATATGTCTTACTGTAAGTAGGGTGCTACCACCTGCTCAAGAACAACAAAAAGTTTTCTGCTGAAAAGCTGTAAGCAAAGTTATCAGACAATGTCTCACATGCACCAGACCAACTCCAGAAAAATCATGAATACTCAAGTAAAAGGAACAGAGCCAGCCTCAAAACCTTAATCCTGCCTTCCCTCTAATCTGTCTAATCTTGTAGGCCATCCCCAGCTACACGCAGCCTTTACCCTCCCCAGAGTGAGGGGTATGCGTGTCTCCCTAGCCGCATTCCACAAGATTAGAACTTAGACAGCTAGGAGAGCTCCCACAAACCACACCACGAAATCCAGATAACTGGATTAACTTTGGCTGCTCCATGTTATGCTCCTTGCCTACCCTGATGCACATCCAGTAGCCCATGTTAATACTAATTATCCTCTTTATTTTACTTGCCCAAGAGCACCTTAGCATCAGATGCTGCTTGCTCCTACATCTGTCTTGGCAGATACTATTTTTTTCCTAACAACCTTATTTCCAAAATTGGGCAGAATAAGTACTGCCTCGCCACAAGATGACTTTTCTGAAATACTCACTTGTTTCAATCTCTCCCTTGCCTGTATGATTTTCTTTTTCAGCCACTTGCAGCGAGCTGTAACAATTGCAGTATGTCCTCGGACTCGTTCTTCCTTCTGGAAGGGGAAGAACACACATTAAACTTTAATTCCCAAATCACATGGTGGTGGCAGATGGCAGTAGTAGTAGAAACCTGGGCTATACTCCAGGTTACCATACATTTCATTTAAGTTAGAATGAAAGGCAAGCCTGCATCTGCTCTTCACATCCAGATGAAATTTGACACCTACCTTCCCTAAAGGCTAAGCAATGGCAAACACCATTTGGAAAGAGTCTTTGTTACGTTCACGAAGAAGAAGCTGTTGCATAGGTTCAGTGTCACAGATCTCGCTTCCTATCGTTACATCTGATTTCAGTTTAAATTTTTCTTTTCAAAACAACAGTACACTTGTTTGCTATTGTTCCTCATAATCTATTTAATCTGTTCTTGAGAGTATCATCTGATCTCTATAAAATCTTTTATAACTTTTTGTGAAGAAAGAAAATGCAGGTGGGTTCAAGTTTCTCTTGTTTTTCTCTGAAAAACACATTCTTTTTACAATTTAATAATTGTTTTCATTACTAGAGAATGAACAACATTCCTTTGTGCTGCTTTTTCTCACTCTATTTTATTTCAGTAATTAAAAATGAATCCTGAAGTGATATCTAGATCTGAAAACCACTGACTTGCTCTTTCCAGGAAATAGCTGGGACCTCAGAGTACAGAGGTCGTTAGTATCACTTTCGGACTGCAATTGCATGTAATGTGCTCTGACAAATTCAAGTTACATCTTAGTGACCCACAGATTTTCTCGGTTTAAAAGCTTCTTCTCCTTTGCAGTTTTATACATTTACCTGTATTAGTGCAATTTACTAAACCAGAAAGACATCGCTTACACCAGTGACTCTGCTCTTAAAACTACAACATTCCCAAGGTTTCTGGCACAATCATTGCACAATTTGCTTTTTCGCAGCAAACATGCTACACATGCAGTCACACCCCTGTTGGGACCCTCTCTTTCTGTCAAATACAATACCATTTTCACTAAAATCTACTCACCTCTCCCAGAACAAACTCCAAGTCACTGAACTGCCTGTTTTCCCACAGCCTTCCATAATCTTCATGTAGAGTGCATTTTGGGTAACAAGAAAACTAAAAAAAAAAAAAAATCCACAGAAGACATTTTTATTTATTTCAATTGACTCTACCAAAAAGACCGTGGATGCATACTACCACTGGATCTTCTTAGTAACTTGACCTCAACACAGTATATAAAACTACAAAATAACAAGCAAACCAAACACATACAGAGGTTTCCTCTATGGTGAGGGTAATGAAGGTAGCACGGTAGCGTACAAGAAACGCGCCTCATCATGACTCGCAGATTTCCAGATTTGGTGGCTAGCAGTCTCACCTGCTCCCAGAACCTATCTGTTCATCCCATGCAATAAAAATAAACTTTTTATTGGGGGGGGCGGGGGGCACAATTTGATCTGGTGTGAGTATTGCAAAATGAAAAATTTTAAATTCCCACAGTCGCTGTGGGGGCTGCTGTAACAAGACAAAACTTCAATACCAAATGCTCTGACCTAGGAACCCTGAACCTGACAGTACGTGAAGAGCAGCAGTCAATTTTCAGAAACATCCTGACAAATCCTCTCCGATATACTTTGCAATATCAAAATAAGTTGTCATGATCTAAGACTTCAGAAGGCACTGGAGAGCTTAGCTTTACCAAAATGTCTGTTCAGATGACATTTCTCAGAAGATTTTAGACATATACATTAATCTTTGACAGCTGAATCTGAAATGCAAAGGCTTCCTGCAGGATGTATGTGAAAGGGGAGCCATGAGGCTCTCAGTGAGCCAAACCAGAAACTCCTCTATGTCTGGAGACGGAAGCAGAAGGACTCATGCAGAGATTATGTGGACATTTAATCTGTTTACCAGTGAGTTACCTGGAACCTGTACATTTCTCCACTTCTAATGTTATTGTCCACTGTTCCGCCAAAGATGTACATAGCATCTGAGATAACAGCCGCAGCATGGAAAAGTCGCCCACTGGGTAACTAGGGAAAGAAAAGGACAAAATACATGACGGAATAAATAAAAACATCTTTTTTTCTCCCAAGAAAAAGGGCCTGTAAGAGATCAACAGGGAGAAGGGGAAAAAAAAATACATAGCCTGAAGCAACATGACCGCTTGCATCCTAAGACTGACATTTATTATATTTTAAGATTGTTTCCTAGTACATACTTTCCAGTCACATTTGGAAACACCTATTCATTACACCTTCCACCAGAATTGTACATATGCAGCCGTCTACGTATCACAACTGTTACAAATACATCATTCACCAAAAACTACGTCTCAAAGCTAAGTTTTACACAGGAAAATAAAGCACGCATCTAGAGATAAACACATTCTGCAAACTGTGGTCAGTATATAAATTCTGAGCTTATTCTGAGCATTGTCTGGAACTAAAAAGGTGAGAGCTATCATCTACCTCAGCAGGGTACTGAGCTCCAGGCTCGTAAGCGCGTACCTTCCCCGCAGCTCGGCGAGGCAGAGCCACCTGGCAAAGACACGTCCAGCAGCGCCAGGCTCCGCAAAGCCGCTCTGAGCTGGAGACGTTCAGAGAGCTGGCTCCGTGCGGCCGAGTCTCCCTTCGCCAACGTGCCAGGCCTCTGCCAGCCAATCCCACTGAAAACAAAGCCACCCCACACTGCACGATGCCCCAGCTATTTATAGGAGCGAGAGATCACACCAGCTCATCAAACACACGCTTCACCCCAGAATTCCAAAATCTGTACGTTTTTGAAGTGGGAGGGAGTCACCGCAAGTTAAAGCTGCAGTGATCCTCTCCACGGGACAGACCATGTTATTTTCACCTATTTCTTCTGAGCTTACACTAAAGATAGCTGACCAAATTAGCACATCGCACTGAGGTATCTAATACAAACTCTTCAAGTAGCGATAGTAATTCTTTTTTTTTCTAGTTTGATAGGCTTGTTATGTTTTCCAGGCAGCAAATCTCATTAAATCTTTGCCTATTAAGTAAAAAGCCCTCTGGTATAAGAAATCTTCTCTTCTTGCACATATTTATAGACACTACTCAAGTAAACTCAAACATGAAACAATACTATGTTTATCTGGAGAGGCGTACTTTCCATGAAGCCATGCTGACTGGCATTTTTCATTACCACCGAATTATCCCTTTCACCACAGCGTCACACAACGGTCTCATTTAGTTTGCTGCTCGCCAGAATTTGCATGACTTTTTCTTTTCTTCATACTACAGCTTTCAAGGATACAATCCCCCATACAGTAACTAGTACCTGTATTTTTTAATTCTCAGATGTACAGCCACAGATTTGCTCACTTTAAAACGCACGTTTGTCTGCGCAGGTTCAGCAAGCGATCTAGATTGCTCTGGATAAACACGATACCTTCTGTCTCCAGCATATGGATACATGGATACATTATTAAAGAAAATCTGAACTTGGTACTGTGATGGGAAGATTACTGAATAATATTGATCTAATAGTAAATTCTTGCTGGGCCCCTGTTCAATACCTCTCCAAAAGAGGATGGTATTGCTGCAAATATAACCTATTTTATACGGCCTGCATTCACTCTTAGTAGTAATCTCATTTTTCAGTCAGTACATCTTATTTAATTAATCAAACATATTATATTAGTTTAAAAAGACATCAGTGAGTTTATCAACTGGAGCTCCAATCTCATCTCAAAATATGAAGTCTGCTTGCCAAGACCTATTTCCACAAAACCAGATGAGCTGACATCAGTTATATTGTATTATCTTTCTTGCAACTGACTCTCCAATCAAAAAACAAAAAACAAAACAAAAACAAAACAAAACAAAAAAAACAAACTGTCAGAGATCAAATGCAGGCCACCTACTTATTCAGGTCGTTTTCCTTGCCTTTTTTTTTGTTTGTTTATTTAAACAAACAATACTTTAGCTTTGTTTTTAATTTAAATAATTCTCTAATACCAAAGGATTCGCTTTTAAAAAATCAGCCATTATATTTAAAAACCCCTTATGTTTTTTTCAATCAAAAAAAACCTATAGCATTTTCACGGTTGGTGCCAGAAAGGAAACATGAATCATCTGAGTATTTAATTGAGTAACACTTTATTTGCTAGTCGCATCATATGTAATTCAAACAATCTGTAGGGAACACTCTAACGATGATTTTTCATTTGTAGCGGTTGGTACCAGAGTGGTCATGTACCAGAGCCTTGCCATTTACTAATTAACTTAAGCAATCAACACAAGTCTACTTTTTAAATACACATACTGCATTTAAACCAAGTACTAAGAGAAATGCAAATATTAAAGGACAACCCAGAAAAAGGAAGGCCACATACAGTTCATCAAAACATTCTGCAGCTGAGGGTTTCAGGATATTCGTTTTGCTGAATCAGAATACCAGAATTCAAACCAGCCTAAAACTTCCTGCTGTGACTGCAGCCCTGCTGAGCCTCCAGCCCGATGCCATGTCCAAGAACACTCTGCTCTCCCTGGACCGAGGTTCTGGCCACAGAAAATCAGATGCAGCAGGTAGTTCCCTTGCTACGTTTCATAATCAACCATTTGGAACAACTTAACTTGGGCTGTGCTGGGCTTTCCATCCACCGGGATTTTGGAAATCTAAAAATCACGGTTTTCTAAAATTTGAACATACCTCACACAGGAATTACTGACAGAGCTCAGATGATGTGCGTGACACAGCCTGAATGATTGCATCCTACCTGGTCTCACCTATAAGCCCTCCTGGGAAAGCAGAAAGCAGCTCCTGCAATAGAGACCTGGCGTTCCCAGTCATCCAGGAGGATGACGGAAAACATCACCTGTCCAATCTCAGAAGTGAGTGGAGGGCTTGGAGAGTGCTGGAAAAGAGGGTCTCTGCTCTGCTCCTTGGAGAAGCATCCTCAGCTCCGCAGTCTCAGGGCTGGGCACTCACACCTACTCCTGCATGCAGTGCAACATTTTCTTTCCCGGGTTGGTGCCCCTTGCCAGCCCCAAAGGATCTGGGTCCTTGAGAACAGAAAAGCAGCAAGGAGGAAATATTCAGAGCCAAAAGAATAAAAGTAGAAAAGTTCACAGAGCTCAGGAGCATAAACAGCTGGAGAGAGGCACACTGGGCTCCATGCTTGCCAGTCCACCAATGCCAGATGCCCAAATGTCTCCCGCCCTATCTTGAATCTTTTGCTCGGAGACCTCCCAAGCTGACAAAACCATCTGCTGAGTGTGTTCAAGGCACGTACAGTTTACATAGAACAGGTATGAAACAGAATCTATTTTGTTAGGCAGGATGGACAGAAATCCTCCCAGCATGGACTCTGTGATGAGGGAATTCACAAAACCTGATATGGAGCCACAAAAACTACGACCTGTGTGCCACATTCAGCAGTCCAGCACCAGGGTCCTGGAGATGCGTGGTCTTATTTTAAACAGCAGAGATTACAGCCATCACCCTGCTCACCGTCCACGGACTCTGTGCTTCACAGACCGCGTATGGGAGAAACCATGCAGTTTGCCCTGCCTAAGGCTGAGAGCCTGGTTGTAATTCAGGTAGCGTATAACCTACCAGAAGAACTGGATCTGAGCTTCTTTTATGCAGGTATTCTTACACTTCTGTTTTCCTCACTACTGAAAAAAGTCCCATCCCCTGTACACAGTCAAATCTGATTTGGTAAAACAAACAAACAGACAAACAAGGTCAGTTCATGCAAAGGTAGGACAAGAATCACTGGGTCTAATAGAGCAAACCTGTCTAAGACTTTAAAGACCAGCATCGAGCACGACAGGATTGCAGCCGCTCTACGAGAAGCCCCTATCAGAGCCTGAAAGAGAGTACAGAATCTCCAATTTTCAATACACAATCACTCTCCTACAAATAACTGTGCAAGCAGAAAAAGGCATATCATGTTTCTTCCTGTTAAAGAGAGTACTTGTGCTGAAGCTTCTTTGCTGTGATTTGAGCATTAACATCATCAACTCTTGTCCTACCCACTAGAAACACAGAAGAGCGTTCCCCTCCTTTCTGCAGCAACTGTTCATGCATTTCAAAAAATGTGCTTCACCTCTTATCTCCCCTTCACTAGGCATCTCCAACTCTTTCAACTTTTCACTGGTGTCATGCCTGCTGACTGCTCTTATTGCTTTCCTAGGGATGCTCCTGATGGTCCACATATTTGAACACACATCTGCGCAAGTAAAGGATCATTACTAGCTGTAGCTTATTCAAACCGCCTTAGACAACAAGTCTATCACTCGAATATATGGTTAGCAACTCTCTGCTCACAACAGCGTAAGCCAAGGTTATGGTTACGAACTGCTGCTTTCAGAGGAACAAAGTCAGTGTAAAGAAAATGAGAAACTAAGCTTTTGTTTTGCAGTGCAACACATTCACCCTAATTTCCTTCTTTTACGAGCATAGTCTAATCAGCTGTCCCCCAGCCTCCTTGTGACATAAGAATGTGTTGGTTATCCTCATTTTACAGTTGGGAAAGAGGCTTAAAAAAAATTGTTTTAATTTTCTAAGATCACAAAGGAATACTGCAGTAGAGTAACGACACTTGTACAGTGTGCAGAATATCTTTCACTTGCCTGCTTCAGGTAATTTTTTTTTTTTAAAGGATATTCTGGTACTTTCTGGGTCCAAAGTCCAGCTGCTAGGGCTCTGAATCTGATATGGAGAAGTGCAGATTTCTGCTTAAGAGCTGCCAAGTAATTAACATACACTTTACACTATGAATCTGTCATGTGGGTTTTTTTGGACAGCTTTGTTCATATGTCCTCTTGACCTCTTTTCTCCCAGCATTGCCCCTTGTCAAACTCCAAAGTCCTGTTGGCACTGAGATCATTGTCCTTTTGCAGTCCCATGAAACTCCATTTAGACTCAGGCATGTTCTAAATTGCTAGAAGTCAGCACTCTCTTCCTCTTGTTTATTGTTTCACTTGAAGGTAAAATCTTTCCAGTGCCATCTGTGTTGGTCTGCCCTTTGAACTTTGCCCATCAGCTCCCATCCGGCTCATCACCTGTCCCAGTGCAAAGCTCCAGGCACCCCTTTGCATGGAGCACAACCTCTTCTCCTCACCTTCCCAGCCTGTCATTCTGGTCGCATGAACTATCTCTCCATGTCCAACGCGGTCATAGTTCTGCAACCTTCTAACTCCTCCTATTTCCAAAGCCACATTTGTGCAGAGGCAGCTGAGATGGGCTGCTTCCACGAGGGGAGAGCCAGAACTTTCCCTGTCGTGTTGTCCACCAGCTGCTTCCTCACTGTCTCCCATGCCTTCACTTCTCATTGGATTATGGCAACCTGATGTAGCTTGGTGTAGATATTCCAGATACACGATGAGAACTGCACTCAGGATTACCGTGATAAACAGAGGCGTAACGCCTTACAGCCGGGCCTGTGTAAAGCATGCTTAATGATAGAGGTATACGCGCACACCCACTGGTAAAGTCCTCCCGGTGTAACAACAACGGCTACCTAAAACCAGCACTCTACAAATACAACTTGAGTCTGGCAGGTGCGACAATTTGCGCAAAACTATACTTTTTATTTATAACAACTGTAATTTCAGTAAGAGTTTCTTAAAGGAGTTTCAATAAGGGAGTTGCTTCCTCCACACATGAATCCAAATTGTTATCATCCCTCTTACTCAGAGCGCATACAAGACTGCTAAAACCACAGACTAAGATGCATTGCCAGTCTGAATATATTTGTCACCTCTAGATCCCATACTTATCTCTCAATCAACATGATCTCCTTACTTTATTAGCAGTGCCTGACAGAAAGAATTTTAGATTCAATCCTGACAGCTCTCAAGGTCCAGGTTGACACCCCCTCTCCACAACACACTGCCCTGCTTCATCTGTTGAAGTGTTTTCCCTATTTAAGGTTAATGAGATTTGCAATCTGAGGCTCCTTTTAAGCTGGAATCTTTGCTTTCAAAAGCAGATCTCATCAGTCACCCTTGCTTCCCTTCCAGTATACCTCTCCATGCTGCTGCCATGATGTAAACCATAATTTTCAAAATGCAAGTATTCCAGAACTTTGTGGGTTTTTTTTTTTTTTTTGCATTTCTTGCACTCAGAACTCTTCTCAATATCCAGTCTAGATAGCACAAATTGAGAGTTTGTCCTGTGGCACTCCTCAGGGTCCTGATTTGACTTACAAAGCTGTGCATTAGTTTTGCTTCTCTCTGTGCTAGAGCCTAGCAATCATTCAAATAGTTGAGATTAGAGCTCTGAGCATCAACTCTGGCGCTGATTCTACATACTTTTAAATAAACTTAATTAAACCTGTGCAAATCCCTACATAAATGCATTAGTTTCAATTTTAACCTCACCAGGAACAAATTCAGCTTTACTTAAAGTCCTTAACAAATTAAGTTGAATCAAAGTAAAAGTAGAATTAAGTCAAATGAATAGTTTCCACTCAGGGGTCGATAATAGTTTTCTATAAGCAATTTAGAACTCATGTGCAGAGTTGAGGCTTAAGTGGTTCTTAGATTACAGTTTAAGGTGAAAAGGCTCAAGATAAATTCAAGGAGAGAAAAAAGAAGTGGAGGAGAGAAAGAATATATAAGACTGGAATTTATTTCTCTCTCCTGGAATAGAATTTAATTTGCATTTTTGAAGTTTTTTTCACTTCCATATGTTTCTTTATTTACCTCTGAGTCTGCTGTGGGTGGCTGCTTAAATGTTGTTATGCCGAAATCTAAACCAAATACATCCCGAGACTTTTTTAAACCACGTTCTTCTGAGGGCAAGGAAGGAGCTTCTTCTGGGGCAGATACTCTCTCAACCACTTCTGGATGGGACACCTGGTTACGAGATTTAAAAACAGTAACGTGTAAAAGTATAGATGGGAGGCATGAGAGACTGGACACTGAGCAGGAATCCCCCTGCAGCTGAAGCTCCAAAAGATCATGCCCATATATCCAAAACATTCAGAATCAGTCCAGAGAAGCATCACAGTCTTGTTTGCAGCCTACCACTGTGACTGAACAATTTAACACATTAGTCATGTAGTTTGCTTATGTTTTTTCGCAATGACAGACGCACACGGCAATTAAAATCTTTAGCATTAATTCCTTTTTGTCTGCCCACTTCCTCCACTGGTTCTTCATGAGAAGCTGAGGGTTTTGTTTACTGCAAGTAGGGAGAATTCAGATCACGAACAAAGATGGCAGACAGGCAATATCTCAAATATTCCCGCAGGCGGAGACAGATTTCCCAAATTTGGCTTGATCAAAAAATGGGGCAGATGGAACACCACACAGAGACAACCTGTACCTCATGTCAAAGCTGACTAACGCATTTGGAAGACGACAAAGTAAAACTTTTTCTACAGCTGATATCAGCCGAGCTTGCCTGTTATGCCACGGCATGACGGCAGGCAGCCGGCACCGCGCTAGCGCAGCCAGCTGCTGCTCCACCGGAGAGCCAGGCGCTCCTCGCTGGCCAAGCACTCACTTGGCCCTACTCATGGTCCAGACGTAGCTCTTCTGTACTTCTGTCAAGAAATCTGGTTCAGTTAGAAAAATTTAACTATACGAATTTCTTCCAAACTTTCTCGTGGTGATATTCTCGTGGCTGTGAAGAGTATATTAGCTATATATACTGGTATTGCAGGCTGTGACTAATTGTGTTGTTTTCAGTGTGTGTCTTGTATTGCCTATTCATTTCTCAAAGCATTTCTAATGTTCTCCTTTTTCAGAGTGAAATTTCAACACTCTGTGCAATATTAGGAAATAGCTAAAATCAAATCTACTACAGCCATTTCAAGGATCTTCTTTCTCATTGTCTCAGCCTCTCAAAAGCCTTCTCATATTTATAGGATGCATTTCTAATTGTGCAACTTGTAACCGTCCTCACCCCCTATGTGAATGAGCACATATTAAGCAAGCTGATCGCTGCACTGAATTCCAAAGCCAGTAAAGATGCACTCAGATCTCTTTCACGCTCTAGCAACATCGATGAGTTTCCTCCAATACCACTAACAACTTTAAGCCAAAACGTAATAAAAGACCTAAAGCCATCATCACAAATCTGGCGAACCAACACAGACTGAAAGATAAACAAAAATAAATAAACCTGTTTTTCCTCTGAAACTAGAAGAAAACCATAAGCTCCAACAGGTCCAAACAGAAAGTCATAATCATTACTAGTAGCTGATTATACTCAAGAGATTCTTCTGCACTATCATACTAGGCAGCAGCATAAAATTCTCAACCAGATGGGCAGACAGAGCTTTGGATATTCATTAGGTACAAGGAGGTTTAAGGATTAAAAATATTTTCACATACTGAGTGCAGAACATCTATATATTTTTCAGGCAAAATTGGAACAGATTATAGTGAATTTCAACACATTAGAGCTCGGCAAATGTACGAAGAAGTAGAATGCAACCGCTGAAGTGCTTTATTGTACCTTTCCTTAGGAAGTTATTCCTTTCAGAATAAGGCAATGGACTCATCTATTCTAGACAACGATGGCCTATGGCTGTTGGTACCAGACAGTAAACAAACTGCTGTTTGCGATCCACGATGCACCTATTACTTTTAAAAACCTTGCATGATGTTAACCTAGGAACGCAGCTTGAGCAAAGGCTTCTTTCACCTTTAAGGAGAAGCACCCAGCTAACCACAGGCCAGTCAACCCCACTTCAGTCCCGAGAAGCGACAAATCCTTCTGGAAGCTACTTCCAGCATGAAGGAGTAGGTGGCTGCGAACAGTCACCAAGGATTTCCCAAAGATAAGTTTTTCCTGACCAACCTGATTGTTTTCTACTAAATGCTGACTGGCTTCACAGATTAGAAGAGAGCACTGCGTTCTCAGCACGTCTGTAGTCAACATCAAACTGCATGAAATGCTTGAAGCTGCTATTCAGGAGGACTTACCTATGGTGGAAAAATGGGCTGATGGGTGCCTCATGAAGTTCAACTAAGGCAAATGCAAAGTCCTGTCCCTGGGACAGAATAATTCCTTGCAACGATACAGGCTGGGGACTGGCTGTGTAGAAAGCAGCTTTACAGAAGAAAACTGGCAGTCCTGGTAGACAACAAGCTTAACAGGAGTGAGCAGTGTTCTCCCGCAGCAAGGCCAACAGCATCCTCAGCTGCATCAAGAAGCATTTAGCCGGCAGGTTGAGGGAAGTCATTTTTCCTCCTCTATTCAGCACTTGTAAGACCATACCTGAAGAACTCTGCCCAGTTCTGGGCTCCCCAGAACAAGAAAGGCATTGATCTACTGGAACAAGTCTAGTGCAAGTCTATCAAGTGCTATCAGCTGGGGCTGAAGCACATGATGCATGAAGGTTTGTTCTGCACAGAGAAGAAAATTTGAAGGAGATATCTTACGGTCTGAAAGTACTTACAGGAAGAGTGCAGAGAAGACAGCCGCTCCTCTGAGAGGTGCCCAGTGGAAAGACAGTAGGCAACAGGCATAAGCTAGGAGCATGGGAAATTCTGACTCGGTATAAAGGAAAGATGTCTTTTAGTGGACAAACACTGCAACAGGAGCAGGAAGAGGCTGTTGGATCTCTATTCTTAGAAATACACAGAACTCAACTGGACAAGGTCCTGAGCAACCTGCCCTAACTGGACCTGCCGGGAACACAAGGTTAGACTTGAGAACTCCGGAGGTCCCTTCCAACCTACCTGCTTCTGTGATTTTAAGACTTTCTCTTATTCTTTATCATACTCCAGGACTGGAAGCCTACCTTAGCTCCTGTTACGATGGAAATTTAATTTATGTCTAAGCTGGAAATTTAGCTTTTCCTTTCTCCCTCTTATTTTACTGATTGTACCATACAAGAAGACAGGGAATTAAAAATCTATCACGGAAACCCAGAAAGGGCCTCATTAAAGGTTATTTCCATTCCTCTGCCCCAACCAGGGTCAACAATACCTATTTCATTCCTGAGAGAGGTTCATCTAACCTCTTTTTAAAGATTTCCAGCAGTAGAGACTTCTCGAAACTTCTCATGAAATCTTCAACACTGCACTACTGTTAGCAAGTTGAAAATATTTTGTCTGCAACATATTTATTGAGATTATCATAATTATATTGCCAACAAATTTATCAATCTGTTATAACTTAACAATGGTGCAAAGCTGGAGGCCACCTCAGTAAGTTCTGTTACCTCATGTGAAGCAGTTAACACGTAAGATGGATCGTCATGGACTGTGGCAGAGAATAAAAAGTTGAAGACCATGATGAAGAAACCTACAACACAGGATAAATCACTAGATACAAAAACAGAGTCAAAATATGAGTAAGCATGGTGCGATATCACCTCTTCCAGAGATTTTTGCAGTTGTGGTTGTGGTAAGTAGTAGGGGATGGGACAGTGGACATGATTTGATATTCCATACTGCACTGAAGATTAGATTTTTTCCACTTGATGTTCACTAGAGAATACAGCATGGAAACAGAGAGCTTACTAGAGAATACAGCATGGAAACAGAGAGGTTAGTTCTTTAACAATGACACTCAAACATGTCACTGTCACTACAAAGGTCAGAACATGAGCCAATCTGTAACTTACTTGAAGAGTATTCTAATAATGCTAAACTCTCTTTCCTTTAAAATAATTCTTACATATATGTTGCACATTTCAAAAGTAGTATTGATGTATAAATCATCAGAGAGGATTAGGCACAATTTAAAGAGCAGGTATTGCCAAATCCAGCAAACACGTCTCAAAGGCTCACATATTGCAATCTAACAACAGACTACAAAGATCAAGTGACCAAGCAATTGCTCCTTTTTGGAACCCTGATGTGTATTCAAAGATCAAATTACCGTATAGTACTTTTGGGATCTTAATCTGACTTCCTGCGTAAAACAACCTACAGGACTTCCTTGAAGCAGCACTGAATTGAAACCCTTCTTTTAGGAAAACTTTCTTTTTAGAAAATATCATATCCTGTGTTAGAAGTAGTGAAGAATATACCAAAAAACTCTGATAAAATGTTCCAACGAATCATTACCCTCATTCTTTACTGTATCTGTAAACTTTTATTTCCTTCTCTTTTTTAGTCTGAATATTTCTTGTTTCAACTTTAAGCCACTGGATCTTGCTTTATTTTTTACCAATAGATTAAAAAGCCTCTGTCCCACAAGTAGGCCAGTGAAGAATTAATTTCCTAAACTTCCCCTATAAAGACTACACTTCACAGCTGTTTCACTGTGTTTCTCAGTCTTTAATCATCTTCAGATTTCTTCTCTGAACAACCTCCTTGATCTGTGAACACAAGATGGTAAGACATTATACTGGAAGATACATCTAAGGAACACAGGGGTAATGTGTTTATGTTACTAAATGACGCTACACTCTGTCAGCTTGCAGAGCCAAGCATATCATTAGCACTTCCAGCCATTTTACATTACAGGGAGCTTGTCTCAGCTACCCACAATGACTAAAGTTTTTAAGTCATTGTTTCCTAGCATACTGTTAAGGGAAACCGTTAAGCATAGACAACACATCCTGTCCTTAGTTGTGTTACTTTACAGATATACTGAAATATGTAATTTGTCCGTGCCCACCTTAACAAGAAATCCAAATCACTGGGTGGCCTGTTATTTTAATCATTAAAACTCCAGACAATTAGAAAATACTAGAGGAGAGCTGTGATCTCCTGTTTTCTTTCAAGGTCATTGACAAAAGTTTTAAATAGTGCAACAAGAACGGGTCCCTAAGGGACCTAAGCAGAATCACATGCAGAGTAACCACTCCTCACTCAAAACCTTCATTCACATCTTTCAGTTATCCAACTTTATATCCGTTTAACGTGAGTCATGTTAATACTGTATTGTTCTAGCTTCTTCCTGGTAAGTGAGCTACACAAATATATGCCTTCTGCCTATCGTCCACATAAGCCTGAATTCTTCTTTCTCTGGGAGAACTGTGCAAAAGCATGTAATAAACATCACTCAGAAAGGATATGAATGTAGACTCGACAAAAAGAAATTGAGATGCGTAACAACCTTAACTACAGTTAGTCTAATAAGTAGGTTTTTTTTTTTTTTTTAAATAAATCTTATCTTTTTCTAGAGGTCTCTCTCCAGTTTACCGAGCACAAACTTGAAAAGGTCACTGGTATGATGACTCTGAATTTTAAAAAAATATTTTCTAAAAGGATGCAACTCTGAATACTACATTTTATTTACAATCATACAAAATACCAGTCCTCTCTTGGGACTGTGAAATGCTAAATTTTATCTCTAGTAGTGGAATATGATACCTGGCAACTATACTCACCACATCTGAAGGCAATGAGATCTTGTCAGAGGCCTCATTGCAGGAACTCAGAGTTTTGTTCACATAATAATGTTTCTTTTGCCTGAAGATACCTCTGCGGGTGTAACTGATCTCTGCACAGGGAGACTGTGGCAGACTCATCCACAGTAGGATGAGTAAGTACTTTTAATCCTTCTTAGCTGCCCACAAACCATGTCACAGTAATCTGTCTGAAGAACTCCAGAACTGTGCCTCAAAGTAAGCCAGAGAAGGTTACCAACACATTAACCTCCCTTTTGCTTATTTAAAATAAAAAAAATTTAGAGCTTTGAAAGTCAGAACTGAATGTTGCTCTTGGCTTTGAAAGGCCTAATTGTGAAACTAAAATGTTCCACAAGCCAAGTGTTAAGCGATTTCTCTTTTAACTTCAGGAAAGGCAGCCTGCTTGCTAGTACCTGCAGACACTGGGGAAGGTGATGGTAATTAGCTCGGTAACAGGGGGGCAATCCATGCACATTTTAACCATCCCGAGCGCTCACCTTCCTAACGCAATGCAAGGAAGCAGAATTTTCTCCCCGTTCCTATGACAGGACCTTGTCCTCTATGATGCAGGTGGCTGTTTCCAAACACCACTTTTGATTCTGTGTGACTTGCACACACAAACGGAGCCAGCGCTGATGTACTTCCCTGCCAGACCTCAAGCTCCCTGCCGTTCCCTGCAATACGCTCCTCTGCTCTAGCACGAACCATGGCTGCTGTGTGCGCACGTGTGCATCTGTCTGTCTGATGGGAGGCAACTGTGCAAGATAGGGCATCTTCCCTCTTGCTGCCTGCTGATTTTTTGTGCTCTTCCAAGCTGCTTTAGAAAGAGAAGGACATTTTGAGTTCGGTAGAAAAATTCAAGGCCAACAAAGAAATAGGAAAATCTATTTAAATTATTTTAAAATCCTCTGATAGCCCTATATAAAAGAAATCCAGCACCTCAGGAAACTTCAGCAGTGTTATGCAGACAAGCATGGACACAGACCTGATATTTCTCCAGCTGCCTTAGAAAAGTAGAACCACCAACTGTGAAGATCATCTAACAGAGAAAGGATGGAGAATAGCTCTGCATGCTCTGTAAAATAGATATGCACATATATTACAGTATCAAGAAAAGGCCTGAGGAACTATGGATTGCAGCTGTGCAGTTCAGAAAGCACATCTTGCCGTTCACTACAGAGATAGCCTAACAGCATAACAAAGGAGTTCCTCGTTTATTTTTGAACTCCTGATCTCTTCTCAATTTAGGTCCCTCTCTTGTACTTTTTAAGTCATTTTCCAATCCTCCATGCCACAGCAAAGCACTGTCAACAGTTTCAAGAGACCTGAGCAGAGAACTAAAACAGGTCTACTACCAGACTCATTTCCAGTCTTTGCTCTACCTGTTTACCCAAAATGCAGAAAACGCAAGACTGTCTCGGTGCACCTACAGCACCTGATACTTGATAGCTGCCTGTCCTCAAGAACTGTTTCAACTTCCTTCTTGGAGCCAGCCCTGTACCACTGTTGTTAACGGCAAAATTGTGCCGCCTTTGCAAGGGCAAAAGTCTCAAGACTCCTCAGTCTCATTTTACACATCACCTTCCACATTGCCCTTGACAGGGTAGCAGAGGTAAATACCATCTCCACTTGACAGTTTATTTCTATTACTGGCTTAGGTCTGAAAAGTCCAGATCACTACCAGGATCCGTCCGAAAAGCTTCTCAGGTCTGGCCCTGCATCTCAGTTCAGAGAACGAAGAAGATGGAATGGCAGCAGTTTCTTATATTCATGCTGAACAAGAGTAAGATCTTTTGCAAAGCACTTTAAAAATCACTACAGAATTAACAGATAAATCAACTCCATTCTCTCTTATTTTGGACCCTGGAGACTTTACCCACTCAATGCTAAAAGTCCAAGAGAAGAAAGAATTAAGGAAATGCATCACATCAGCCTATAGGAGAGGCAAAATTCAATTTTTCACATGGAAGTTAATCTGCATGCATGTTTGCTCTAGCTGCGGTGCTGTTAAGCCAAGTTGTAACGCAGCATTTCTAAGATCATGTAACATATTACAGAAAAAATATAAGAACATATGCCATACAACCCATCCATTAATAAAAAAAAAAAACCTCTATCAAATGCCAAAATAGATCATTCTATTGTATGCTAACAGAGATCATCATCACTTTACATATAAGCAGAATTCTTCAAATGTTGAGATAACATTGCACTCGTTGTCTTCTATTTAATGGGAACTGTTTCAACTTAACGGGATTCACTCTGTTCACAGATATGGATGAGAAAGGAAATTTCAAGTTCAAAGAGTGTCCTGGGACTAGCAGGGTATTAGAGATTTACTGCCAGTGTCAAAAGTCTTTACCAAAAGCCTATATAAACTTCAGGAAAATAATTCCAAGAAATGATGTAGTTATCATTCCAGAATATATAAAATTATTTATAACTTATTTAAAATGTCAAAAGGCTCTCAGATCTTACAGTTAATCAGTCTTTTTAGAAAATTTACAATCACATTTCAACAGTGCTTCATTCTCACTTCCCATTTCTATGAAATTAGTCTCTAGACGCCATAGCTGCAGAAGAAATGTCAAAATATAACACGTACAACCAGCACAGACTCCTGCCTGGGATTACGGACAGCCCAAGAAAAGAGCTTTGAAATATGAAGTGCCATACTCATTTTAGTAGGGCCTAAATCAGGCAATAATGCTGTTTAGCAGCACTGCCAGCAGTTCTGCTCCTGAAAGTGATAAGCATGGTACCGTGAGGAACCAATGTTCAAGGAAGTCTTAAATGTCAAACAATAAAGGTGGTAGGTACAGAACGGGATCTACTTTCCTGAAGGTGACCACATCTGTAAAAAGTTGGGATGCTGTTTTACTGATTTCATGTGAAAATAAATCGGCTTTGTAAAAGCATAAAATAGGCTACCTTGAAATACTTTGGTCAAATAATTTTTCAAAATCAGCCCACATCGATTGTTAATTTAAAAGCAGCGTGTAAACGGGATTTTCATATTCATCAAATGCTGAATTATGTGTCTTTGCAAACAAACTAAAATACAGTGCAACAGTCAAAGATGTAAGCACCTCTGTCATACCAATTCTGGCAAAATCAGTAAATCTGCATTTGATCCTAATTCATGTAATATTCATCCCTTTAAAGTATAACCTTAATCTCTGCAGTTCTCTACAGAGCACACAAGCATTTCTTCCCCATGCATCAGCTAATACAAACACTCTAAACCTACTGCTAAATCAGCTGAAGTATTTTAACATGGCTTAAAGCAAAATTCTATTAAAATGACCCAATACAGGCAACGTAGCCATTCTAAATCCAGGAAATACACATTTTAGTACAGGCTTCAAGAAATCTTTTTTTTTTTGCATACTAGGAAAGAAATGATCAGAGGCCACCCCATTTACTAATATCATGCACTCAGCACTTCAACTCTGCAATGCCAGGTTATGTCAGAGATGAGCATCTATCAGTGCATTATGAAAAAAGATGATTGACATTTTATCACTTAATCACTACCAGTCCACAGGGCAAGTTTATTCCTAACCTTTGTCCGATAATGACTGACTCAAAACTTGAATTACAAGTGTTTTACGGTATTTCTTTAAACAGCACTAAGCAAAGTTTTAAATATGACTACTGACTAATAATAAGTCTGACTAATTTTTAAAGACTGTTACCCACAATACTTCATCTGCTTAACCGTTACTGGGAAGGAGCTATGATTATTTAACTAAAAATTTCTGTCCTTGTCAAAAACACGTCCATAACCTGGCAGCAAAAGATTGGTCAAAAAAGATGGAGAGTAAAAGGCAAAAACAAAAGCCAAACATTTTACCTCGCTGTCCGGGCTGGGCTGGATAACCTCCCAGGTCTGAGAGTCCACGTCATAGCAGTGGAGTTCATTGGGCAGCGTGTTGTCTGCAGCACCACCAAACACATAGAGATGCCGGTCAAACGCAACCATGGTGTGGCCGTATCGTCGCTGTGGAGGAGGAGGGGAGCCCCGCAGCAAGTGCTCAGTAGGAATTCGTGTCCAGCTGAGATACCAAACATGAAACAGAGTGCATCTTTCACAATTATTTTCAATGTAAGCTTTCTAACTCTCGCTCAGATTACACAGATTAAGAAGAGGAGCATTACAGATTACCATTACAGCTGTTACTGGAGCCATATCACCAAAGGCAACTGCTAACCCCTCAAATTTCTCAGAGACCTACATCAACTCCATGTTGCTAAACTGCTGCGAATGTCATAAAGGCAACACGTCTCCATAACCTAGATAAGTTTACACAAACCCCAGCAGCTCAAAGACCGCAATGTGGGAAGGAACCAGTAGCTAACCCTCCTAAGCAAATGGCAGCATTCTGATAATGTATCACATTTTAGCAAGGCATCGCTTATTCACTATTATATCACTATTTCAGCCAAGGATTTGAGGCACTTGGCTGTTGTTTCAGTTGTGGTTCCACTTCAGCCAGTTTCACTGGTAACCAGACAGACCAGGTTTTCAGAGTAGACCAGAGTGTCTGTACGCCCACCTTTTGGCATTTTTCTCTCATCATCTGGTCCACATTTTCAGAGCAATGGTCAGCACTCAAGCAAGTCACACTAAATGTCTCAAACTGAATACTCTGGATTTTAAAAGATACTGTGCTTTTACATTTCCCAATGATTTCAGTATGAAATGGTATTTTACAGGACCTCTGTCTGTTTTTAATCAAGTATTCATGTAACAACTTTTAGGGAGAAAATACTTGGCATCCGATTTGGAATAAACTGAGATACATACTTATTGCTTAAAGCGTATCTACCAAACTTTCAGCTCATTTGCTGAAAAAGACCTAGCCAAAGCACATGGCAAACTACACAGTCTCATTAAAACACTCCATATTTTATTTAATCTATCCTTGTTAGTCATGAGGTGCAGTATTCTTCCTCAATAGCTTCATAGCTTCAAGTACATGCGCTCTTCAACTCAAGTAGTCAAGGATTATGTGGATTTTGTGCAGCTTCACTGTCTACACTTACATTTTTTCCTTGAATTCAAACTGAAAGAGATTATTGGTAATCTTTGCTCCACTCTGGCCAGAGAAAACAAACATCTTGTCTTTGCAAACAGCCACAGGAAAATTACAGCATGAAGGAGGGATCTCACCACTTTGTTCAATCTGAAAGATAATGAAGTTCAAAACAAACAAACAAAAAATTCTGTAGAGCAAAGCTACACACGTTGAGTATGCTGTAGGAACATGCAGTGCATCCACAGATAGAGCCCATGGTAGCAATGTTTGCAGACAATCAAGTTCTCATAAATTTGGCTATAGGTAATCAACTAATGCTGTGCTGACAAGTCTGCACAGACTAATTTTACCACGGATAAAAAGGATGACAGGCCATATTTCTAAAGCCTCTGTCACTGTGAGGATCAGGACTCTGATCCTGACAGGCAGTCAGCAAAGTTTCCAGTCAATGGCAGTAGTTAAAGTGGGAAATGCAGTCCTTTTTTACAGGGGACATAGCAAAACCACCATGGGCGGTCTCGGTCCAGCTCACAGATTCACAAGCAGAAATCATACTTTCATACATCACTGGTTTTCCAAATACACAAACAAAATGAAGATTGAACTGTTTTTGACCTGTGTGACAAATACATTCTGAAGAGACAGCAATGCAATCTAGCATAGGAAATTTTAAATAATTGTTTATGAAAACCAAAAAAAAAGAAAAGTTATTTGCATTATTTCAAATTAAAGCTTCTTACCTCTTCCCAACATGTTAGCTCTCTATCCTGCAGGCCAATTGTCCACATGTCATTTAACCTGTGTTATAACACAAAAAAGTCTGAATGAAAACAGTTTATTTTTGGTTATTTTTAGCTCATGGAGTTGAAAGGACAGAGATTGTATTTTATCAGCATTCCTTGCCTGAACATGAAGAATCTCCTGCTAGCAGAAAAAAAATTATTAGAATTTTTTTGTCCTATACTTAAATTTTATACCACGATCTAAGCCTGCTTTAGCATCTTTCTGGTTACTTATACACAACAGCTAACAGTTACACACAGCAACTCTGCCTGGAGCTTAAGGATTTGAGCTATTTAATCTTCGGGATTTTTACAGAAATATCCCTTATTATCTTGCCTTCTTCCACCCCTTCCTGCTAACTCCTGATACTGACCACAGTAATTATTTATGTGGCTGGATCCTACTCCAAACACATAAAAGAGGATGAAGTGGGTAACCTGACACATCACAGACCACTACGTATCTGACTATGCTTTTTCCAGTACAAGTAACTCGCAGACAACAACAGATGCTTCCTTTGTTTAAATTGCTTGGAGGCTCATGTTCCACAAAAAGACATTTTTAGCACAGTCAACAATTTCACAAACAACAATTTTAGCTCCTCTCATCCAATCTCTCCTTCAAGCTACCCAGGGCCCCTGGGGAACTCCCTAATCTGGAGCTTAGCAACTCCACAGTCATGCATCTTTCTCCACTTCCTCCTCCAGAAACAAAGGAAATATCCCATCTGCTTCTCCACATTAATGGCAGTTCTCCTGGAGACTCTGAGGAGCTGTTAACTTTTCTGCAGATTCTCCTCAGAAGAGGCAGCCCAGCAACTTGAGGCAGCTCCTAGTGTGTGCCAATCTCTATATGCTCTCATGATGCAAATATTGTGCATCATCACAAAACACTTCCCATCTTCACCAAGACAAAAAAAAAAAAAATCATGTGTTCAGAAATGACTCTTCCCTGATGGACTGACAGCACATGTGAAGAGCTGCAATCTGGAACAAAGCACCAGGCTCTCTCTAACTTCTCAGTACCACTCATCTTCAGTCTTTTCTCATCCAACATCTCATCTGCCTTCAATCTAAATAATCTTAGTGCAATATCCTACCAAGAATACCACGTATTTTCAAAGAAAAAGCTCACATATTGTTCTCAGTTGTGTTATTTGACTTCACAGAAAATCCAGGCTTTGTTCTGTAAGTTTTCAGCAACATCAGAAGGTCTGTGGCAGGTATCTTCTAAGAAATGCTCATTTGCCAAATTTCAAAGATCATTTAACATCCTTGCAACCAAGCAAGCTGTCAAACTGTACATCCACAGCCATTCTGAGTCACCAGCTTTTTAGCTTTTAAACCTATACTTATTTGAACATGAACTGGTGAACTGCAGAAATCTAATGCTCAACAACAGCAAGGCTTTGCAAAGCTCCTACTACTTCTTAAAATCACTTGGTACACGAAAATGTCTCTACAGAGGCGAAAAGTCAGTGACTGGGATTTTACAAAAGTGACCAAGGAGAGAGCGATCCCACCACATACCGTGCATTGCCATCATATCCTGCAAAGATCCACAGCTTATCGCTATACACTGTTGCACCATGAGCTGACCTCGCAACTGGTAATCTGCAATTGAGAAAAAAAATTCTTAATCACCTACAGAAGTGCTATAAGAAGGATCTGCGTGATAGGCAAAATGCACAGTTAACAAGAATAAAGCTCCCTACGCAAACTGCCTCAGCCAGGAAATCGCTTCTGTCATACATCCTCAAAACACAAAGCAAGCTTCTGATGGGTACATTTTAGAATTTTATACTTTGCTTCCATCACTAAACTATCTCAATGCATACAGGGGGAAAAAAAAAAAGAAATAAACCAACAAATTGCTTGTCATGCTTCAAATACTCTGAAGAATTTTATGTAAGGTAGCAAAATAGTGGGACAATTAATAGCACTATCATTATGGCAAAGTGGAAAAGTACACGTGATATAAAAATCCTGTGCATGTTTTTATGCACTAAGAAGGTGGAACACATAACTAAGATCACAGACAGAGCTCAAAAGACTTATTTGGGATAGTTTAGTACAGCCATTCCTGAGATAGTGTTCACAATAAAAGATCAATCCCATGATTTCTCCTCCCTAATTTTTGTTGTTTTTGCTGAACAAAACTGCCAAGAGTCCAGCAGATGTAATATTAGCTTGTTTGAGGAGGCAGTGGTCACTGATGCGGTACACACACTTCAGCAGTGGACAAAGAGAAGGACATCTGAATTTGTAAAATATAAACTAGAACTACCCTCTGAAAAGTCTGGCATTGCCAGAAGAACCAGAGAGAGAAGTTACTAGTGGGGGTTACATTCTAAAATGTAACATACGCATCAGAGGGGAGCAACAGTAACTCAAGAAGGGACTGTGTATTCCTCATCTATTTCCATAAATCACACTAGGGCCATGGTTAACAACCTGAAATGTGTATAATAAAGTCAACTTGAAGAAATAATGAGTTATTGTACTTGATTTTCCTTTGGAAAGCCGTATCTTGGGAACCCGTGTTCAACAGATCCAAACACATATCATCTCATTCATCTGCTTCTGAATTTATTTGTGTGAACACGCATCACCTTAACGCACTTCAAGTAAGTACACTGGATTTCAGAACACTCTAAGAAAGTGAAATTTTAATCATAAAGGAATGTGTAGATCTAACTACAAGGAAGCATCAATTTGTTTCACGGTAAAACTAAATTGAAATTATATGGAATCAACAAGTTTCATGCTATCTGTGAAAAAGAAAATTTAAAAGAAATCAATTCCTTTGCTCCCATCCCTTCTGTCCCAGAAATAAAATGTGAAGAATGGATTTTCGTCATATTTCTCATCTAGCACACTCTGGAATGTAGGCCTTCAGAACAAAAGACGAAGTTTTCAGAAAACTTTAATCAAGAAAGTATAGCAGAAACAGTCCTACAGCCTTAATACTAACGTGGTAACTAATTCTAACTAGGTGTCATTTAAATGTTTGCTGAGTGATGCTCAAGTCCCCTTGAAGCACAGGATAATAAGGTCAGCTCCTTACCTTCCTTCAGTCTTCCACTCTGTCCACTGTCCAGTTGCAAACTTATATTCAAAGAGATCATTTTTATTCTTCAGATTGGAATTGGAATAAATGTCTCCAGTATAACCACCTGGGCAATAACAATTTCATCAGACTCAAACACAATACAGCATATATGCTTAGTCAGTATGTTAAAAGAAAACTTAAGTTTAGACCATACAGAGAAGCTGTTTGACTACTGGAGTACTACAGAGGGGAGACTTCTCCTCCACTCTTACGCTATAGAAACACTATGGTAATGGCCTTCAAGTCTTCATTACTTTAGACAAAGCAGCAAAAGTATTTCAAAGCTAAAGTTGCAATCACAGCAAGCCACAGAAACGTACTAGATTTGCTACAGAATAAGATCCTTTGCCGCTTCCTAAAAATATCTTATTCTTTTTTTAAAAAAATACCAACACAGTTATCATTCCAAACATGTACAACTGCAGTCTGCTGCTGTCTTACCAAACACAAACATGCTGCTCCCATAGACCACAGCTGAGTGGTGATACCGTGGTGCTGGCGGGGTCCCCGTGGTAAAAGCCCTGCACAACATTTAGAACAGCAGCAATCAAACACCCTTGTCATGCTTCAGGCACTCAAAGCTATTATGCAGGCTCAACAGGAAACATAACTGTTAGAAATTATTCTACTGTTCCTGACTGTTTTCACTGTTTTTGGTTTCTTAATTATATTACCTATGGTTTCATGACAGACTAAGCACAGTAAGCAGAGACGTAAGCAGGCATACAAACAGGATGATGCTGAAAGCTATTTGGTGGAGATATGAAGCGAGGTACAGGTAAGAGAACACAGACCGTACAGCCTAGAACAAAGGAGCAAAGCAAAGACATCCGTGAGCCTCCCTCTGCACCTCTCCTTGCCCAAGGGGCTGCAGCAGCCCAGTCCCTCTGCCCTCATACCCTTTGGGCACTTGCAGGCTGCATGAATGGTGCCAACCCACGGTTCCAAGCACCGCTGTGCTGCCCAGCATCCCCTCACCGGCAGGAGCTGGGCGCACTCGATAGCATCCCTGACAGCTGAGCCACACACCAGGCTAAGGGGCTTGCAGAGGCCCAACTGCAACCGCACTGGAGCGGGGGGAGACACTTCGTCCTGGATGCTCTGTGCAGAGCCCCCGCCTTTTACACCTAGGCCAGGGGTGCAGAGGAAAGAAGAGGCATCTCCCACCCCTGTGGGCAGCTGTGCTGGGCGAGCCAGGAGAGCGCAGCGCTGCCCACCTGCACCACGAGCAGTCCTTCACATCGAAGCGCAGCAGGTCGTTCAGCATCGTCTTCCTGCGGGGAGGAACCGGAGGGGAACTGAGTGGGCCACGGTGCTGCTCAGGGCAGGGCCCAGGCCCCTCAAACCCCTTCCCTCAGGCGTGGGCCCGCTCCTCTCAGGCCTCTTCCCCCCTTCCCAGCCCGTTCCCCTCAGGCCTCACCCCCCCATTCCCAGCCCGCTCCCCTCAGGCCCCAGCCCGCTCCCCTCAGGCCTCGCCCCCCATTCCCAGCCC